>JBAMJV010009311.1:0-63604 GCA_037951105.1 Echinarachnius parma
TACATGTAGTTTCTAGAATTGTTGATACAGTTCTTGTACAGGTCCGAGGTTGTTAAACTCTTTGAATGTTGATGTGTGGAATGTGAGTTTGAGACTGTATGGCAAATGGCGAACTGCAAATCAAGGATTTTATTCCAATGAGGTGTCTTCAAAGCATTCACTGACTATTACCAGTTTGGAGCAATCTAGTCTGGTCAACCATTGACCTTCTATGGGTCAACATACATACATGTACCATGCACTCTGCACAGACCCTAGCTGGAGATACATATTGGGCACAGTGAAAAATTGAAAACTGGGGCTCGGGAAAATTTAGAAACCTAAATAACCACTGCCCACTTGAATGCTCATTCTAGCACAAGCATTGACGAGGGGGTTTCCTGGGAAGTACCAACATGGAGGCTCTTTGTGGCTCAATAGCTAGAGCACAGATAGCTAACCCCCAATCATTTGTGTGCTCATTTTAATTTACTAAAAGTTATTATATAGATTCTAGTACCTGGGGGGGGGGGGGGGGGGGGGATGTTGCATAGAGAGTTGGGATCAGTCACATAGTTTAGATTAAAGTAAGACGGAAAATAAGTACATTTGAGCTAATCCAGATGTGCACATTTAGGTGCACTTTCTGGACTTTGCGATTGATCGCAACTCTTTATGCGCATCACTCCCCTGGGCATACATCTATTTGTTTGTTTGACTGAGTTACATGTATGTAGTCTATACTATGTTACTATATGATGAGAAATGGCTTACATCATAGATTGATTCTTTCACAAGTACATTGGCATGAATTCATATTCAGGAATCTAATTTAGCTTCACCCAGTATATTATCACGCATCAACAAACATGCGATGCAAGGAGGGAGAAGACACTCCATCTCATCATCTTGTATACTATCTATGCAGGATTGGTGTATGCACTCACGACCTGCCTCTCGTGTAATGTTGCTATGGTAACATCATCAGCCAGGACCGATAGCTCTTCTGTAGAGGCGAGATTGTTTTATCCCTCGCCTATCTCTCCCTCTCTACTGTAGCGAGTCCAGTCTATCTGTATGCATGCAAGGCACTGACGTGAGCCCAGTATTGTAATGTTAATGTGTGATGAAAGCCCTTATTGTTGACAAAATTAATGTGCAAGGTTGCTTTAATCAGAGTCTATTGCTTCTAACCTTTGGTGCTCCAATACCAAGCATGTATATTGTAGGAGTATCTAGATGGTGTGTGCTATTTACATGCTCTTTAGCATTCAGCATGCCTGATAAAAAAAACCTTTGAAAAGAATTTGATATTGTACATTTTATATATGCAAGCTTTAGTGTGCAACACCTGTGCACACAAATATAATGGCAAAGCAAACATGGTGCCGATTCATTTTCTGAAGTCAGATGAGTAGAAAATCAAAATATTAGGAGATTAGTTATTTTGTATGAATAATTTAAATTAAAACATGTACAATTTAAACTCCTCCAGAAATTAAGAAATGATTCCCTTTTTATGTACAAGTTTTTTTAACAATGTTTTTTAAAATAAAATGTTGTTTTTTTTGCCCTGTAAATGTGTATATATTCCTAAATATATATTGTAAATTGTATTTGTTGTTCCCCTAATGAGTTAATGATTATATCTAAAATGAATTTTTAAATCAAATTTCATAGGCAAATTTATACTCATTTCAAAAGCAGAATGGACACATACTTTCACAACGTATAATGTAAACAAAATCACTGACAAGTAATTTGATATGAGAAGGACCAATATTATTTTACAACTTAATGATTTATTTCCATTCTGCAGGATTCGTCATCCAGCGCTAACCAGTGACATGCAAAGGTTGATCCACACGGCCACTTCCTCTTCTGGAAATTCCAGAACAAGGTAAAGTTTTAGCACATAACTACTGATATTGAATATTCTGGCAATATGATTTTTTTACTTTATGATGAATTGAAAACCTGTTGTGAGTGAACTTTGGTGTGGAGGGAGTGTTTGTCAAATGGAGCGAGAATGTGGTTGCAGTTCCCGTGAGCCAGACCTTGGATAGTAAAAAAGTTTTAAGAGATATTAGTGTTCTAGGGTTGTAAATTTCATACATCAGCACAATACATTGAAACGACTATTAGACCAAATTTCTGATATTAACCGCCACACTCTTCTTAAGTTTCTGTGTTTTTTGTAAAAGAGAAAGGATTGTCCAGATGGTTGGGGGAATATTTTGAAAAACTTGTAAACATTTATAATCTGTTCATCGTCTGGAAATTTTAGAACAGGGGTCATGTTAATTTTTAAAAGGTGCAAAACTTACTCTCAGCAAATAATTGTAATTGATGTGTGATATTTCTATTTAGAAAGAATGCTAAATACATTTAAAAACCAGATGGTCTGAAAAATATTCTTACAACTTATAATAATTATTGTATATTTTGGGGCATTCAAAGCAAGGGTAATTTGTGAAAGGTGAGACGTAATCTCAGAAAGTGATTGAGTGAAAAAAAGATATTGTGATGAACACATTAAACCACTATATTGTGAGGTGATTTAGTATGATTGGTATGATAGGGTGGTTTGGAAATGAGAGAGGATGGTGATACATTATCCAGATGGATGTGCTTATTACATTCATTCCACTTACAAACAAAAACACAGTGTAGCACCATTAAAAATGTGATGCATGCTACACATTTCAATATTAATGTGAATTAAATTATGGTTTATTTTAATTTTCACATTCTTCAACGTTATAACTTGTGAAAGTGTATATTATGCACAGGCTTCATAAGTCACAAAAAGGTTAACAATGTGTGTCACTAAATACATGTATATGCATTTGAATATTGTGAATGGGTGTTTAATTGTTTATAATATTCCTTTTACATAAGGGTGCAAAATGTGTATGTATGAGTTTATAAACATAATTGTATGCTTGAGTTATGGTTGAATGTGTTGTTTTGGGTCCTGGAAGTGTTGCATAATTTTTATTTTATTAATGGCTCTTGTGTTCTCTATATATGAGACTGATTATGAGGAATTATCTAGGAAATATTTATCAAATTGATCCAGAATCAGAAAGTTATGATAACTAATTTGGCTTGAAAGTTAAAAATTCTGACAACCTTACTTCCTACATCTGTGCAGATATACACTGTAATTATCATGACTAATTATTATCTTCTACTTTAACAAAAATAAATAATACCAGTTTGTAGAAGACTAACAGAGAAGAATATAATTTGTTTAGGTAATACAATCCAGTGAATAATGACAAATTCTTTTTGTTACAGACTTACCTTTAGTTGGTAACGTCACTGTCAAAAGAGAGGGGGAGAGCAAATTTACAAAAAAAGTCATATTTGTGCTCATTCAGTCCTCAAATAAGTGCTTTTTTATTCAACAAATTTACCTAATGTTTTATTGTCCTTTAAATAAATCTATTCAATTGATGGAGTGTCTGTAACTCTGTATTATGTTTGATTTGTGTGTGTAAATGATGATACATTGTTAGTTTAATGGTACATTAGATGGTACAACATGTGTAGTACGGGTGTCTTTTTGTTTGAAACATGTTTGTATTGTGTTGATTTTTTAAAGTCCTGTGGCCATATTCATAAAAGCCCGATAGCCTATCTGTCAGCTAGGCCTTATCTCCTTGCCAAAATGCCATTTTGGACGATAACTAGCGGGGAACTCACACAACTCGCTTGGGTGATCACCTTTGTTTTCACAAACCAGTGCACAACACACACGTGCATAGATATGTCTTTAGTAATGTGTGTAGATTTTGCACGCTGTCTATGCCCTTACCATATCGACCAATCAACGAGCGTCTAAGCCCTGTAATACAATAGCCATTTAAAATCTTCGTAGCGGGTTGCTAAATCGTAATTCAAGAAGCACTGCTAACCATACCGATAACAAGCTAACAACTCGGATGATCTAATTTATTCATCGTGGCTGTCATGGTAACATTCCATCTGTTGCAAGTTTGTTTGACATCGCATAAAAGCGCAGTTTACTCGAACGTGTGAATGAACGAATTGTTCCTTATTGTTCCAATCATAAAAGCGTCTTATGTGTTCTACAACGTGATGCAGTAAGGGGGGGGGGGGTAGTAGAACATAATTGTCTTATCTGGGGTAAACGGGGGGGGGGGGGGGGGGCGGTAACTTGTGTCCAAAACAAAAAGCTTGCTATAATTCCTAAATGTAATATAAGGGTGTTACTGTAGATATGAGCGTGAGTAGGAATTATGTTTTTTTTCGGGGCGGGGGGGGCGGGGGGGGGGGGGGGGGCGGGGGGGGGGGGGGAGGATCACGTGTAAGCACATGTTTTCATAGCCACCCCAATGAAGTAAAACCAAATACATCTCCCTCCTCATTACGATCAAGCTCCGCCACGCTTATAATATGATAGCATGACAAGGGAAACTATTCAATTGCAGTGAAAACAGAAACGAAATTGCATCAAATAGTAAACAAATATACCATGCACTGAGAGCCTCTAGTTGAAATTATGGATTCCGAGGTGACACGAAAAGGGTCGTAGACCCGAAGAACATAGTGCTTTTTCTGTCACCGAGGAATCTATAATTTCACTAGTGGCTCGAAATAGTGCATGATATATTTGTTTTATATCCTTCGCATAATCATATTCATCGCAAAAACAAATGATTTCAATTCAATTAAAGAAAAATATAAAGAAAAATTAAACATTGATCATGGAACCATCACTGTACTGACTATGTTCTGTTTGTGACACTGACCCTCTTTGCGCAATAGTCCTAGCGCAGAGCGCGCATTGCGCTATCTTTCCATTCATGGTTACGCGCCTTAACAACTAATGCGCACCCAAATGCAAAACGCGCGCATCAAAGTGAATAATTAACCTGCATTACATACTACACACGTGTAATTGTACGGAGAAAATACATTACACATACAGCTAGTGCAGTGCACACCGCGGCCGATTGTTAAATGACGAATTAGTGTCACGATCACAGAAGGACAACGATGCACAATGTGCACCATTGTCGTAATTTTTAAATTCGAATACCGCTACGTTATACATGAAATGCATCTCTAGAATATTCTTTGGAACTTATTGATATTCACGGGTGAAAATATGCTGTATTTCTTTTTTTTAAAACTCTTTGAGAAATCTCGTCGAGCATCTTTCGCAAGCTAAAACAAGACCTCTGCTCGCAGGGAAGTTTTATAACACGCATCTCTATGGGCTCAATATGATCACCCGGCGTCTATGACGTCATTCATGGAATAGCATTTACTATTCCATGAATGACGTCACGCATAGCACATTTTTCTCCATGGGCATTACTATGGTTGGTCACATGACGCTATGTAGACCAATCACTGAACAGGATTTCATTCATGTAGGATATAATATTATATAAGATAGATTCATCAAAACAGAAATGAAATCACATAAAATCGATCCGAACTGCAAAAGTAAGCTAATATGTCACAAAAAGGACAAATAAAGGGAAATTACTCTCCAGATAAAAACATGTAATTTAAGCTGATAAAAGATGTTATTGCTGAAGTACAAGGATGCTAGGGCAAACACGGAAAAGTATGTTACTTGGGGAACTATTTTGAACTAACATCACGCTATCATAAAAAAATCTCTAATATCCCTTATTCGAATATTCCTCTTGCCATGTTCACGATCGCGCCACACGCATATACACACAAAAACCGGGCAGATTGTTACTTGCTAGCAATTTAGAGGTACATCAGAGTACCTCTAAATTTTTGGTCCAGTGTCGCTAAAATTTGTCCTATCTGGCTTTGGTGAATAAGAAAAAATTAGCTGGGTGTTAGGTCGTCATTCAACTTCACGCCTTTGTTGTAAGTCCAACAAAGCTCTATTCAGAACGTCCCGCATAAATAGATTTCAATGCATTTAGTCGGCACCGCAGATCTATTGTTGTAATTGTTCGCATTTCGACTAACAATGTCGTGGAATACCAAATGCTTGTGGAATTTAGACAGATGGGTTGTCATGCTAGGCCAGGCCTTGACTACGATAGCGAATTTAGCCTATCGGCCTTTTGTGAATACCAGTTAAGCCTAGCGGACATCGAAATCGTAATTTGATCAACCAACTAGCTTATCGGGGTTTTATGAATATGGCCACTGATATTACAATGTACATCCCTTTTTGAGCACTGGGTTAGTTTCACTGTTTCCTGTTGACAGTGAGATAATACTATTGTTTCAATATTAAAGCTAAAACATACTGTGTCATATTCAAACATGATTTGGTTAGATAGGGACAGTGTGTGCAGCAGTGATAGACAGTATGGATCCTGTTTGAAAGGTCCTCAAATAAAGTTTGTTGAGTTTTGTCAATATCAACATTTTAACAATTAAAACTGAAATTTGTACATGTTTAAAAGAAAGGATGATCTCTCAATCTTTGCCAAGTTGTATTTTTGCTAATTTTGATGGTTTTTCTAGACAATTTGTGTTTCCCCCAAATTTCCACACGTGTTTTAAAATGGGTGAATCGCTTACCCGGGTACACATACATACTGCAAACTGCCATACTCAAGCCCTTTCATGCCCTGGTCCATGATATAGTATTAGTGGATTAACTGTGTTTTATCAGACTCTTAAACAAACAGTGACTGCATATTCCAGAGACTAAAGCTTCCACATCAATGTGTAAATCGTATGACCTTGCAAACTGTAAAAAAAAAAAACAGTCAAAATGTCTCTATTTATGTTTTGGTATGAATACTATTAGAAAATGGGAAAAAAAGTAACAGCAATTATTTTCTATATCATCTAGAAACTTTGATATTATGCAAGGTCAAATAAAATGTCAGATTTAGACTTCTTGAAGAGATTGATCAACAAATGCACAACATCAGATAACACTGATGGTTTCTTGATGGAAATTTCTGACTTTCAAAAGATAAGGGAAATATTTTCCTCTCTCTTCTGATTAGTACATGTATATTGATGTGGTAATATGAGGATATATCATTAGAAAGGCTTCCTTTTAAGCAATAAAGGGATGTACATATATTTTTTACGTTGTGTGTCTGAATATGATTGTGTCAGCAGGTTTGAATATTTGATAAAATGTTAAAAACTCAGATGTGTCAAGGAAATGGATTGGTGATTTACTCATGCAAGTCAGCTGTGTGTCAGTTTGGTGTCATGAATGATTTGTTAATCTTGGAATTTATGTTTGAGGTTATGATCCCCAATGCTTATCAATTGTATAATATGTGTTTATTGATAAGAACAGTTTATTTTGATGAGATCATATTTCAATTTGATTGTTGGATTTTAAATGTTTTTTTTTGGTAGGATACAGAGTAAAGCTTATGAGTTATGCACTCACCACTCAGCATTTAATAAACAAATAAAGTATCATAAATTTATCATTATTTTATGTTTGAACTATTTTATTTATGTTAGAAGTGGACATTCTTGAGCTACATGCTCTAATGCTCAGACCTGATAATTTATCACATTATTATACTCATCATATTTTTCTGTTGAGCACAGCTTTTGTGTCATGTTAACACTTGTTTTACTTACCGTTTTCTTGTGATTGTGTTCACATTGTTCACACATAGGAGGGAGTCAGTAGTAGTAAACTGGTAAGTACACATGAGTGCACCTCAAGAATGACGATTTAACGTTTTATTTCCTTCTCCCTTTTTCCTTGGCTCATTTGTCTTCCCCCTTTTCCCTTTGCAGTTATGCATGAATGAACTGGAGCACGTGGACTTGATACTCTTTCTTTTCATTTAATATTTTTGTTATAAACCCCTAAAAAGTTCGGAAACTCAAGTTTGATCGATTATATCTATTTTCTTATGAAATCATGAACTGGTTATATTTGGTATCACTTGAAGGAGTGTGTATACCTCACTTTAAAATGATACCAAATTCGTAAACATGAGTATGGGGTATTGCGCAGTATATTTGAGAATGGGGGAAGGTCAGAAGTGAAATGTCACAAAATGTGCCAACAAACTTCAGTCGGATGGTCTGACACTTGTATCACGCGTGGTCTTTCTCAAGTTCAAATTCTTTTCATTATGAATATCTTGACAATGAAGTGATACTGTTGAATATGGTATCCGAAAAAAGCCTGTTTAATTATTTTTCCAATGACACCTCACTTGGAATGATTATGAAAGCCGGGTAGGTACAATAATATTGGGAATGATCGACAGCGAAATGTAAACAAATGCATTTGATTGTGTGAAATTGAAGGCGTTGCATCCAAAAACGACTCTTTGTGGAGATATCTTAGTACTTTACTTTACATAATTATTATGAAATTCAACTTCATGTTGAAGCATGTTAATTTGTCAATAAAATGATGCCTAAACAGGGCATACAAACACGGTCAAAGAGGGCGCTAATATGCCAGTTCTGGCCAGTTTGCGTAGGTTTAAGGGAAATTTGATGCATTTTCTTACATCAAGTTTGAGAGTTTTCCTGTACTGCACAAACACATGCAGCATAATCATTGCAAATGATCATATTAAAGGTAAATTAACGAGCTTTCTGATAGTGCAAACCGTAATGATGATAGAGTTATGATTAATAAAGCAATATCTTACCGCAATCTTGAAACAAGAAGCCACGGTCTTAAATTCATCTATGCATTAATACGCCCCCATATCCGGCTTTACATGTACTGCACACACCCCGATAGCATAATTATTACAGGTGATACATAATTTTAAGAAAAAATAAACATGCTTTCACATGATGCTAAATTTACTGATGATTATGCAATGTAAAACCCCAAAATATCTCCTCCATAGTTGATTTTCGATGCAACGCCTTCAATAAATCGTTACGGACATAATCGTATTGAAAAGATAGGCAAGTGGGCTTTAAAATTATACCAAATTTGATAGGTTTAAATCATTTGAACACGCTACAATCTTCGATACAACTCGAACATTAAAAAAACACGACACAAGAGTCAAATTTCCTAACTGAATACTCTCGGCCCATTTTGCGACATTTGACTTCTGACCGTCCTCCATTCTGAAACGCACTTGTATTCCCCGATTTGAAATACATGACAAATAATGTACCGTTTTAAAGGGAAATCATCATGCAATACAATGACACTAAAAGAAAAGAAAACAATTTGACAATAAGAGTGATATAATCAATCAAAGTTGAGTTTCCGAACTTTTTTTGAGGGGTTTATATTGTACAAAACCTTCCTCGAGTTATGGAACAGTTTCATTGTAGCGTAGAGTCGTAGACCTCATAGTAGCAGATTATAAATTCATATTTAGTATGACTTTAATAAGTAATAGACTTTCCTTCCTAAATACAGAACAGAATGTGTATGATTCTCTCCTTAAAGGGGACCACCAGGCAAAGAAAAACGCATTATTATATGTTTTGGCACCGTTTTGTGATATCAAATAGATACCCAACATTTTGCAAAGGGTTGTGTAATTCATAAACAAAGCAATTAATTTCCACCACTTACGGAACCACTACTATTTCCTGGTTCCATACGGGCCAACCATTTGCGAGTGCGCCAATGCTATTCACGCGCACGTTTGTAAACAATAGATTCCCGGGCGATTCGTTCGCTCTGCACACGTTGCAATTCACCGCACGCATAGCAGTCTGCGTAATTCAGACCGCATGAACGCATGCTTCAGAATGGTGATGCGTTTCCAATTATATATTTCTTTTCTGGAAACATATTTTTGGGAACTTGTTGATGGAATGAAATACTAAAGATGTTACCTTTCTTTAATAAGAATATTATTTTTGGGTGGTGGTACCCTTTAAAATGGCAACTTTGTTACATGTTTCAACATGATAAACAAATTAAGAATGTTATCATTTTAAACACATTTTTATCAACAAACTATTGAACTTCAATTCATGTATACAGCATACACTGTTTATTCAAAGTTTCAAACAATGATTACAATAGCCGAATTATAGAATATTAATAATTTGTATATTTAAAAAAATACATTTTCAGTTCAATAGGTAAGTCCCTAAATCTGTATTCTGTATTGTATAAACATAAATAAAATAAAACAATTTTGAATTTTCAAATATATGGTGTAGTCACTGTGCATGAGGGTGCCTCTTAGTTTATGATTTATATTGATCTTTTATTCCTTGTTTTTAGTTTGTGAAGCATTAGCTTTGTATTTAAGAACCTCTCATTTTTCTTGCTTGATCTCTATTTCCTGTTTGCTGTGAACCCCTTTTAATAATTCAAGCATTTTAGATGATATCAGTATTCTGTTTTCTTAGCAGAGAATTGAAAACCCATGTTCTTTCATTGATTATCATGTTTTCTTGCAGATGTCAGCAATTTTATTTGCCATTTTCTCTCAAATCTTGTCACTTCTTCATTTTCTGAAACATACATGTTGATAGTAATTATCTGAATATCCTTCAAAGGAACAGATTGTACACTGTAGCTTGGAATACTTGAAATTGAATAAACTTCTTGTTTTAAAAATTAATTCAAATACATGGCCAGTATATTTTAAATTGAATTTGGTGTAATTTTTAAATCTTTAAATGGGTGAGTGAAATCCAGATCATACCTAACAGTTATTTTCTCTACCAATGACATAATTTGTTTAAAATTTTTGTTGGTTGCTTTATGATTCAAAATATTGTCTTTTCAGTTTCTTATTGTATTTACTTGAACAGTCACAATTTTGGAAATTAGATTTTGGTTGATCTTTGATTCTTACATGATGTTGTTAATAATGGTTCATTTGTAATTATTCAAAGTCACATTATGATTGGTGCTGTGAGTCTTAAATTTCAATTTAATTCAATTTTCCATTTCCATGCCATGTTTATTTCAAACAAAATTTGTTATGAATTTTAATGGCTTGTTTAGGTACAATGCATGAGGATATTTTTTACTATGAGAGTACCATTGAATTTGGAATTTACTGTGATACAAATCTTTAGGTTTGTAGTTTTGTGTACATCTAAAGGCAAAATTTATGTGATATATACATGTACATTATGTTGCTGTAAGAATGGGGAAAAACAATGTACTTGAAACATAGCACCAAACATTAAAGTGTGGCCTGTAAAGTGTCAGATATTGCCCAAAATGACATTTGAAACTTCAATCCTGTACCAAAATCATTGTAAGATATGTCCGAATGATGTGTGAAAGTTTCATTGAAAAAGAACACTGCTTTCCTGACCAGTTAAAAAAGCGAAAATATGCGTCAGCTTTTACAACAGACGTTTATGAGGTTTATGACCGTTTGTTAACGCTTTTGAGCTGAATGATAGATATCGTCATACTAAAGGGGCATTTGAAAAAATCTAACCCTATTTTATTCTTCTCTTACCGTAAGCTAAACAACACGGTAGAAGAGAAACGAGGGAAGCTCCAAGTAATTGAGTTGAGTTGCTCCTTACAAAGAAAGAAGTTAATAGTGGTTGCAAAGTCAGGCAAGCTAAATTGACATTCCTGCCCAAGAATCATTCTAACAAATTCTTGAGCTGTGGTGTATGGATAATGCAGTTATGCCAAAATCAAATCAGTTTTGGTGGCATAAAGCTTGTTTTTGGTGGCCTCGGGCCAGCAAATCAATGCAAATTCCAAGCCCTGCATACATGTACATACAGACTATGCCGCACACAATGTGAATGTGAATACATACATGTACCCAGCCCAAATTCCAGGAAGTTACATCTATAGATAAATTTATGACAGATACATGTACAGTAGATTACTTCTGCGGAGTTATTCTGGTAATACAATGTGCATGCATGTACAATTTGAACCACCAACATAATTTCTAGGATGCGAATGGTTGATAAGTTGGGTGACCCCACTCTGCATTAGAATGTTCTTATAAGCCACCTCTCTCCCCTCACACTGGGATCAATATTTGAATAATTCACTCCTCAAATTTGATAAACTCCCCTATCAAATATAAACAGGAAGGGTGTTCCTCTTTCTGCTGACAATCTCTAAGTTGAGTTAATACAGTTTGGGAGGAATTTCAGTTCTGGTAATTGGATTTGATCTTAGGTATATAGAGATCATTTCATATAGTCATAACCAGTAGGAGACTATTCCATGTGGATATAAAAGATATTATCCATAGATCCCAGTCCATTGTGGCTTGGGCTTCATATCTCATCCTCAATTTGATTGTCCACATATTTGTGGTTTTGTAGGCCTACTTTTGAGCAAGAATATTCAAGTTAGATAGTTAGTGTTCAAGGAGAAAGAGCGTGTATATATTTCTTTATCATTTGAGGCATAATTTTGTTACCGCACCCTTCTTTATTGTGGTATGATCTTTATTATTGCATACAATTGCAATAATTCAAGAAAGCCCTAAACTTGGCAATTTATTGTCACTTTTTCCAAATCCCATTTTTCCATTCAAATTGGCATCTTCACAACACACCAGATGTTTTCTTATACATGTAAATCAATAACTAAATGCTTTTGAAATATTTTGATGTCATTACAAATTAGGAGTTGCCAATTTGACAAGGGGAATAACAATTTATTTGCATTGAAATAATTTTGGTCTGATGGATCAACGCTCACACATGTCCATTACAATTAAAAGGGAAACATGAATAGCACGATGCAGGCTATTACAACATTTACAAATGGACATGGATGGATAAGAATGAAACACATGCCCATTTTCATTATTTTTTACTGGTTGTTTTTTTCTTTGCTTGTTCTGTAGTCACTTATGATATTTATCAAATGTATAGTTTGTTTTTGCGAACATCTTTATCCAAATTGGTTGATATCAACATTTGTACTTTTTATTGATTGATTGATGTATCATAGTAATTACACCAGGAAATCATTTTCTGGGTATCAATTTAAAGCATTTATAGGGAGTATTATTTAATCTACACAGAAGGTACTGTAATGATGATTTCAAAATTGTTATTACTACACTGTACAATACAATGTAGACAATAACAAATTTAGACAGTGTTTGTCATTGAGTAATTCCATGATAATATTATAGTGTTTTGTTGAAGTAATTCATTAACTTAATCTGAACTATAATTATTTGTATTGTAGGGTAATGTTACTAATTTTCATACATTGTAACAAGTACTGTACTGTTGATTTACTCTCATATTTGTTATTAATAGTGTTTACCCAGTATTTATTTCAAATGTGGGGTTACTGTTGTTGAAGTTGACAAGAGGATACTTTGCATGTAATGTATGCATATTGGCAAGCCTCCACACTTACTTTTTTTAATCTGTACTTGCCCGTTTAGGCCAGTAAAATCATACATTTTCAAAATTTGCCCCAACAGTAAACTTACTTGCCTGCATACCTGCTTCTATATCTTTCATTTTTCTCTTGTAGAGTAACATTTGTTAAGTTGCCCAGTCAGGCAAACAAACTAGACCATTTATTAAATTTTACTTGCCCTATATCAATTTTTACTCACCCTGGGCATTTGGGCAAGTGCTCGTGTTGAGCCCTGATATAGGTATTGTTTGTCCTTTATGTTTTCATATTTGTAAATAATGTTCTGAATAGAGTTTCATCTTGGGTAATTAAAAAAAAAAGAGTTTGTTTCCTCCCCTGGGTAGAATACAACAAAGGGGTCATGTAGCGTTTTCTAGTATTGTGATGGTGTTGGATAAATGGGGCACTGATTATTTACCTTGTGTACATACATTGTAGTGCGACTGATTAATTAGAACCGTTCTTTTAATTGTACCTTTAGAAATAAATGTGTAAATATTGCCATTTATTCTTTCTCACCTGAACATATTCACCGTAATTATATTATACAAGGGTTATTAAACAGAAATTGTACATTAGCATATATGTAAGACCGGGCCTGTTTTATTGTAATAACCTTAGCACATGCATGTAATTCTGATTTAAAGACTTAAATACTAGGTAGTTCTCTTTGAATCCTTATTTTCCATACTCAAGAATGAGACATTCGTAATATGATTGTACATTAAGGTAACCATTTGCCTACATCATAAACCTTAAGTACATTATATTAATAGCGTCTTTTCGCTCTGCGACGGGAGTGTGGCTACAACGCTAATCTTAGCGGGGGGTCGCACTCAGAACGAAAATTTCCGCGTAGCGGCCAAACCTAGGACGGTATTTGACCGAATTAACGTCGGTCGTAGAGCCGCTACGCGGGTACGTGATCAGCCAATCAGAGCGCTTGGACGGCGAGGCTCGCTGCTTCACGTGTTTCATGCACTGATTCGTACACACGCGCTGCATGCATTGTGATTTGTACTGCCTATACCGTATGCTTATAGTACAACATGCATGATAAATGGAACGAGTGAAACTCCCGCGTATTCAGAATTGCGAAACTGCAAATAGATCGCGACGGTAGCCAGAGTACGGGGACGGTCACAGCGGATTTAAATCCCCCGTCGCCGCACATGCGTCGCAGAGCGAAAAGACGCTAATATCTCTATGGAAACGTAAGAATTTAGGCAGAAGCTAGTTGATGTCCATGTCCAAAATAATTGAGAAGATATTATTGGTCCTGACATAATGTTAGTACGCTAAGTGGCCATTGATCCTAACCTCATAAGTGTGTTGGTATAACCAATAAACTCTGATATAGTTGGCGACATCCCTCTAATGCTTAGAGGATAGAACTGACATTTCTTGTTTTGAAATTATATCCACTATGTAATCCACAGATAATTTTGTGAAATATTATACGTCAAATCGGGTTTGTTCATACATGTACATGTAAACATCTGGATACTTGTTTAAACTATATTTTTAATACAATATTTCAGAATTACATTTAGTGATTATAGCTTCCTGCATTCGAATGTAATCTGCTCTGGAAAATTAGAATTAGCTTTCAATTGATATGTTTACTTAAAGGGATAGTTGAGTTCTGGTAAGGAGAGTACAGTTTTGGTGAAACTGAATTTTAGTAACCAAAACCTGCATCATTAAATTACAAACTAATAGTTATAACTAGAAAGGAACACAAAATTACAAATGACGTAGTAAAGATCATGTTATCATTCAAAAAGAGCCGTTAAAACGTAAGAGGGCGCTCTATAAACACTCATCGGTTTCAACCATTTTGAATAAAATATTGTGCATGTGATGTTTTGTTGAAATAGTGATTAGATAGAGAAATAACCAACAACTATTTAAATACCTATTTTGTAACTTTTTGAAAAGAGGAAGCATTTTTTTGAATTTCTAACGGCTGGTTCAAAGTTCTCTAATAAACCTGGGGCCCCAGCTTTATTACAAATGGTTATATTTATGGATATTTCAGCCATCTCTGAACCGATTTTGATCAAACAAAGATGATTTTATTATTTAAATATTATGCTCTTTCAAATTTTACATTCAGTTTTTCATTACCTCACAAAATAAAAGTAGTCTAGCGCCCTCTCTACCAAAACTCAACTATCCCTTTAAATAAAGTTCATGTAGGAAACAGGTTGGAATACCAGTTTATAATGGTTACATGTGAAGTGAAACCGGATACTACGTGTAGCTAAATTATACATGTATCTGTGTACAGATAAATAGGATGTGCATTCCAAAATGTGACATTTGAATTGGAACTTGGAACCAGGAAAGAAATACAGGTATTGTTCCTGTTTGGGGTAGTCTTAATCTATCCAGGGAAGACTCTGGTATTTTGTAAAATAACGTAATGAGCTGTTTTTGTGTAAAACAGGATTGAAATGAAATGGAAATATAATTTATGTTGGTTCAATGAACACATTATAGCTAGAAGACTGTGCTTTTTGTGGAATGTACTGTAGAATGGAACGTTTTGTATAAGATGAATATTAGGCCTGGGACGAATACCTTTTTTGTAATTACTTTTTTGCTTTTCAATATTCGACCAGAAAGGTATTCGGATAAATCGGATATCCGAATCACGTGTTATTACTAAATGTTATATATTTTTGTAGTATTCAGATATCAGGTTAGTAAATAAAGATATTCAAATACCAACACTGTATACCAATGCTGTTCAGCCATTCGGATCATTCAGATATTCAGATTATATTTGTCCAGGCCTAATATAAAATATACATATATTTTTTACTTTGAGATGTGGAATACAAAAATATTACATACTTTATAAATGACAAAAGAACAAGTCTGTAGAGTAATGTTATGTAAACTTTTAGTATGGTAAGACCTAATCTACATGTACATTGTGGGTAAAAATGATTAAATACTGTAGGCAAATGTAGCTACTTTGACTTCTAGAACTATGCCTACTGATACACCAATAAATGCCAAATATTTCTAATTTTAGAAGCAAACTTTCTACTATTATAAGGTTTTAGTATGCACTGGTATTTTATTTATTGTATTTTTGTTGATGACATATTCTACAAAGTACATACTGGACTAGATCTTAGTATGAAAACAAAACCATTTGAATTCCTGCACATCGTAAATTGGTTCAATGTATAGTACTTGAGTCAAAACATATCTGTAAGTGTACACTTGGGAATGTGATCTTATGACTGTCATAAACATATTTGTTTTTCTATTTTATGAACAAACAAAAAAAGAGAGAATTGATCACCTTGACTTTGCACATTCTCCCAGAGAGGTCGTTGACACCAAACTTCCTGATGACCCCACATCCCATCTCGCCAGCATCTGTTTATGTTGCCATGGCAACAACCATGACCTGTTGAGGTTAGGTAGGAGCAGCAGGGCTTCTGCCTGTGATAGCAATATCCCAGTCCTATGCATGGATGTTTCTTGTCTAAACTAAAGGGCCTAGTGACAAGCATTGTATGCAGTAGATTGTTCGTGTTCCAATTTCCAAATTTGATGATATATAAATGGGGAGAAAGATCTAGAAAGAAATATTATACAGCAACATTAAATGTATAATCATGTGCAGCAGAATGAAATATCTAGATGCAGGAGACGAGCAAAGGCTAGCGTCTATCAATGGATGGCTTATTTATGTCATTTTGCAAAGATATACGATGTATAGACATATTTTGCTTAGAACTTGCATTCAGATATATGTAAATTTAAATGCTTTCAGCCTATTTATAGGTCTCGCTTTGATGCCACAGCAAACTGTTGTTAAAATAAATATTGTATACAATTAGAATACATAAAGATGCTCCAAAGTCCCATGGGGATAACTGAATTGTTTTTAGCTTATAAATCACAATGCATTGTATACATGTACACAAAGAAAACAGGTTTGATAAAGATCAGTTCTGATTTGGTTTAATGATAAATTACACTAGGTAAAATCATTCAATTTATTTCATGCATACAGCATAGGAATAGGATTTCGTTTTTATTCTAAATGTTCGTTACATGTCTACAGGCAAGTTTATTACATGTTTTTGTTGCTGCATTCTTTGCAAATAATACATTTTTTTTGTTTTAACAAAAATGTAAATTATGGTTAATACTAAAAAAAACATGGCATTGCTATGCCCTTGTAATGAAAAAGAAACAGCAAATACCTTAAATATTTCACATTTAGCTGCCTTCCTTAGTTCCTCTCTTGGCAAAAAAGGGAAAAAAGAAATAAAATGAGCGATTTCTGTAACCAATGCAGCATTCAAAGGCATTATGTTAAAATATTGTCGCTTGAGAAAGAGAGGGGCTCCAAGTCACTTTTTGTATTCTGAGATATAGAAACCCAATATAGCTCTCTTCCATTTAAGATGAATATTCCCCAAACTATCGATAATTATTGTCTGAAAATTTGGCACCATATAGAGATGGCTCTGATTAGCTAGATGGTGTGCAGAGCTCAATTTAGCAAAAATCTACTGAACGCCCTTCTTACTCTCACACGACGATATAATCTGCTGACATAGTGCTTTAGAAATATAATTTGCAGAAGGGCTTATTGCGACAGGAATGGTAGATGTAGGGGAAGCAAACTAAAATGTCAAAATAGGGGATATTTGCAAAATAGTTAAATCTTTGCCTCTCTTGCCTGCGGGCATTTTGCACGCTGATATTGATTGATATTATTAAATTTAAAGGCATGCTTGACATTATTTGAAGTGCATTCATATGCATGAGATCAGATTGCTAAATATCCCAGAAAGTTAAAAGGGGATGTATAAATAGAAGTGTAAAATACAATAATACTTTATTTTCCACATTTCTGAAAACTTCAATATTGAATTCAGTGATTAACCACAATCTCTCACCATGATTTCTTTTCCATATTCCATTTAAATTTTAAAGTCACTGAATCTCAACTTGAAGTTAATTCAATTCTAAGGTTTTCTTTAACAAGTCTCCATCTGCTTATACGTGTTGTCCAAGATTTTCAATATTGAATTATATTCACAATGTTCATTGAATGGTTTATGTTCAAAATAACTTTATATCACTTTAAATTTTTGCAATTGTAGAATTGTTTTTTTTTTAAACACACATGCCAGCTAATTTTTTTCTTCAGGGTAGCACAGTCAGGCAAGTAAAATAATTGAAATAATGTTAAAATCTTGACAACTTAAGTACCAATTAGCCCTTTTACCAAAATGCACTTGTAAGCTTGTACTTCGGTCTATTCTATTACATTCATGTAAGGCAGACATTTAAATGTGCACCTGGAAAGTGTCAGATATTGCCCAAAACTACATTTGAGACTTCAATCCTATACCAAAATCATTGTAAGATATGTCCGAATGATGTCCGAAAGTTTCATTGAAAAAGAAAACTGCTTTCCTGGTTAAAAAAAGCGAAAATTTGCATCAGCTTTTACAACAAATTACTGTATAATGTGCATGAGGTTTATGATCGTGCATTAACGATCTTGAGCTGAATGATTATCAATGATAGATATCGTCATACTAAAGGGACATTAAACAAAATCTAACCCTTTTTTATTCTTCTCTTACCATAAGCCAAACAACACGGTAGAAGAGAAATGTGGAAGCTCCAAGT
Organism: Echinarachnius parma; assembly: GCA_037951105.1. Taxonomy (NCBI): domain Eukaryota; kingdom Metazoa; phylum Echinodermata; class Echinoidea; order Clypeasteroida; family Echinarachniidae; genus Echinarachnius; species Echinarachnius parma. Next base: position 18,950 of record JBAMJV010009311.1, read on the forward strand.
AATTTTCGTGGAGTTAGACACTTTACTGGTTTCACTTTAAGCATAACTCCTCAGTAGAGTCTCTATTGCTGCGACGACGCCCTAACATCTTCAAGTGATTCCATTACACATGCTCTATGGTCTTTGGTAGCTCATTGAATATGAATGAGTGTCTGATGGGTAATATCAAATATTGATTCCCTCAATCACGGCTTTAGGATGAGACTCAAACCTCTGGTGTTATCTACATTACATGTATGTGTACATGCATGTGGTAATTGTGTAGGTCTTTGGATTATGTATTTCTGAGCAAGTTGATAGTTCTTATAGTTGTAATTATGTCTTATTTATGGTATTATAAATATGGGAACCTAGCTATTAGGGGCCTTTTTTGGCCAGCAGTCAAGTGCTCAATTTGTGCCCAGTTTGTAGGCTACAACTTGCATGGATTTTGTTTGTCATTTTTCTCACTTTTTAGTCACAATGTACATGTAAGTGACTGACTATAAAAGAGGAAAAAACAAACAGAGGACATTCAGTACATGAAATACCAAACAATAATGCAAATCAATTAGAGTGCTGTATTATTTGTGCCTATTTTGGGTAATAAAACATGTCTACACCCTTGCTATTTAATGGCAATAATAATGAAACTGATATTGATAGTACATAGCAAGCCTCTCTGTCATTGGGAGTGCCTCATTCTCTGAATGGAGTCTCTCTGTGCATAATGACAAAGAGAAAGATGCAAGATGTCATGTGATTTCCATCCGAGAGAAACACACCCCTTTATGTATACCATCAGGTACCGCTGTAGTCTCTCTATCCATTACATTAGAAAGGAAGAAAGAATAAAAATGCTTCTGAAGTTTATCCTAATAGCTTTTGCTCTGTTAAAGAATCCAGAATGGATTACAGTTGTCGGGTACAATATACCAATCTGAATGGAAGAAAATAATTGGGAAGCGAAATAGAATGAGATAAAACAGAGAGCGGTTGAAGCATAGAGAAGGCCATTTGAGCATGGCATTCGTCATGCATTAAAAGGGGAATAAAGGTAGAAAACAGTCCATTTAGGAGAGTAGCAAAGGTCACTATCGTATTAACCCGCTGAGTCTCAAGCTAGAGGTACCTGTTCCGGAGGTTAAGGATCTACATGGTAAACGTGTGATATCTATTGAATCCTTTGAAAGGGTTAATTTTGTATGCATGCAGCTTTAAAAAAGCAATTTAAAGCAGGGTTTAGCAATACGTGTTGCTATAGTATCAGTATGGGATGGGATGGTCATAGTTCAATAGTATAATTCACACCAAAAGGGGGGAAGGAGAAAATTAATTCGAGAAAAGAATAGAAAATTAACCAGCATGAAGGTTGACTGAAGAAGAGGGATAGATCAGTTCTAGGCTGGAGTGAAGCTTTGAACCTCTGAACGTTCACATTAAGGTCAGAGGCTCTAACCACTTGTGGCTGAAATGCCTCTTATCGTATGAAATGCTAAATGTGGGAGTGAAAGAAATGCAAGATATTTAAAGTAAATTAATGTCACAAGTTCTAAGAATTACAAGTAAATTTATGTCACAAGTTGATAAATGTAGTGAACGAAATGGACTTTGAAATGGATGATATTTAAATGTCCATGACAAACACAATTACAATGTTCATCCCTCTGTTCATTGTATCTATGGGGCAATTCCAAGCAAACATTGACATAAGCACCCATTTTTCAAATTCGTCGAATCATAACATATTTGGTATCAAATTAAAGCTTAAAGATCAAACTATTCAGAAATGCATTTTGTTCAAAAAAAATGTTGCCGTAAACTATTATTTCATAGGAATTAATTAGCATAAATTAATTTTCAATTATTTTAACAAAATATACTTGTAAATATTAAGCTTAAAAGAGCTGCAAAAATAAGTTTTCATAACAATTTCTTTCAGTGTTGGTAAGAACATTACTTCAATTTATCAGATAAATATCTATTTCGGCATTTTCGCTCTTTGTTCTGCTTCAGTGACTGTTTCATTTATAGTCATCTATATGTCACGCTGTTACCCTAAAAACAGGTATTTTTAATATTTCTGGAAAAATATGAATGGGAATGAAATTATTTTTTGTTTCTTCTTCATTCACCCATAGAGCTATATTATGGATGCTAAATAGCAGCATTATCTTTTACCACTAATAAATCTAAGCAATATCAATTTGGTCACGCTGTTACTTTTTGGGTAACAGCGTGACGCAACCTACTTTTTTTTGCAATATCTCAAGAATCGTTGGATGGATTCTGTTCAAACTTTGTACAAGACATGTATTCAGAGGTATGGATTATCTGATACATTTTGGGGCCATGAGGTCAAAGGTCAAAGGTCACAGCTAATTAATATGCAAAATATATATTATTCTCAAGATATTTCAAGAATCCTTGAAGGATGACATGATAATTAATACTGGTATGCGTTCAGTGAAGTAGATGACCTGATTATAGAATTTGGTCATGGGGTCAAAGGTCAACAGGTCAAATTATTGTAGTTTATTTTTTATCTCACAAAAAAATGCCAGAATTAATGTTAGAAAGAGTACTGTAGATAAAAGAAAATTCTATGAAAATGTTTGGAGCACAGGTCAAAGGTCACTCGGATAATTACCAATTCAAACACAAAAACTTACTGACATTGAAATCATGTTACATGTAACAAATCACTTGTAGATATGCACTGTGCCAACATAAAATTAAACATTTGTATGCTAATTTGAGAAATAAGGTCAAAGGTCAGATGTCAAACGTCTAATATTTCATTGTTGCAATTAAGTTTGTATTTTGGGTTTGATATTTGATGGTTCCTCAAACTAAATTCTGAAAAAGATAAGAATTTCAGTTTTGTCCAAAAACATTTTTGATCAATAGAGGGCGCTAGGCTGCAAATTTGTGTCATGCGAACCATCATTTCAGAGCATCTGGGTTATATTACCCATTCATCTAGTTCTGTATAGATTCTGGATGAATACATCAAAATTATATAATCTTATTCATCTCATCAATATCTCCCATATATATAACATGTACAATTCAGAGGTCACGCTGTTACCGTCACGCTGTTACCGTGCACAGATACGTTTATGATATCATATTTACTATTAACATTGGATTTTTTCGACATTTTTATTTGGATGTTCTAGCTTGATGTCTAGTACAAAGAATCAATGTGACAAAATTGCAAAATGTTCCTGTAGTTCACAGAGTTTGCTTAGTTTCTTACCATGTAAGAAACCCATGTCTTTTTGCCGTCACGCTGTTACCGCAGATATTGATATTCATAATTCATAATTTAGTGGGAATTTTGATTTTCTTTCCTGTTGTAAATAATTGGTAGGATAGTGGGAACAGATGCATATCAAAATTTGGTTCTGGACATTTTTATTTTGTGAGTTATTTAGACTTTCATCGTGAGAAACACCCTCCTACCATCACGCTGTTACCTTGGAATTGCCCTATGGTAACCTAGATTGTTCTGATGCACCATTATGATACATTCATGGGTGTTGAATTTTTTATAAATGTCATGTATTTTTATCATGTGGTTAAAGGGAAAGTTGAGTTTTGGTAGAGAGGGCGCTAGACTACTTAATTGGTTTGTGAGGTAATGAAAAACTGAGTGTAAAATTTGAAAGAGCATAATATTTAAACAATAAAATCATCTTTGTTTGATCAAAATCGGTTCAGAAACGGCTGAAATATCCATAAATATAACACTTTGTAATAAACCCGGGGCCCGGGTTTATTAGAGAATTTTGAACCAGCCGTTAAAAATTCAAAAAAATGCTTCCTCTTTTCAAAAAAGTTACAAAATAGGTATTTAAATAGTTGTTGGTTATTTCTCTATCTAATCACTATTTCAACAAAGCATCACATGCACAATATTTTATTCAAAATGGTTGAAACCGATGAGTGTTTAGAGAGCGCCCTCTTACGTTTTAACGGCTCTTTTTGAATGATAACATGATCTTTACTACGTCATTTGTAATTTTGTGTTCCTTTCTAGTTATAACTATTAGTTTGTAATGTAATGATGCAGGTTTTGGTTACTAAAATTCAGTTTCACTAAAACTGTACTCTCCTTACTAGAACTCAACTATCCCTTTAATGATTTATTGCCATAAAATGAAAATACCCATGCCCTTTAATTGTGTTCAGAATAATTTAAAAATGAGGTATACTAATGTATAGTGCTTGAAAATATTTTGCACTGGTAGCCTACTACATGTAAGGCAAGTGAAAAACTTTTCAAATTTGTATGGCTTGAAAACAGAATGTAGTATAGCCCCAAACTGAATAATAAAAAAAGACTTGTTATATCTGGTTGCACAGTCAGGCCTGTCAAGTTTGACATTAATATAATTATAGGAATATATATTTGTTTGATGTAATTATGTTTAATGATGTACATATATTTTTTCATAAAAGTAATTCAATGTTTTGTAAAACATAAAATAGAAAACCCCTAAAAGTGTAGTGGCATGAATAGCCATGAATACATTGTATTCATACGTGTGACATTTTGGAATATTTAATTTGTTTGTTGTTTACTTATAGCCCGGTCACATATCAACGGATTGCACAAACGGATGTCAAACGGAGAGCTAAATTTTCCATCCGTTCTATACGTTTCTTGTCCGTTCCTTGTCCGGTGATGTACGTTGTTCTATGTTTTGTACATGAAGCAATGGAGACGACTTTCATCACCGGTTAATTTAATTTCGCAAATTGTCTTATTCGTTGGGCATACGTTTCCGATATCCGTTGATATCTGACCGGGCCATTAATAATATCAAACGATTGCACATGTGCTTTTAGTGATGTCAGTGCATGTAGGTTTAATAATTGATTTTATAACATTGGTAGACATGACTTGTAGAATGTCTGTATTCCAGGACTAATATTCATAAAACCACACAAGCTTAGTTCCAGTCTAAGTCTATGTTAGAAAATAGGGATAAGTACACAACATATAGTTTCTTAGCCATTATTCTGGGTAAGCATTTATTACAGAGCTTCTAACTCGATCCTAGTTGGCAACTAAAAGGTATATTATCTTTTAAAAAGGGCTTAGAATGGAACTAAACTGGAAGGGTTTATCAATATGGGCCCTGGAGATAGATGCTGCTGTCGACATAATAATGTCTTCTTGCGAGTGCTGTGATGATATACATGTAATAAATAGTTTAGTCCTGTCATTATGTGTGTTTGCTGTGATTTATTCTCTTCTTAGAATAGCTGTCAATCTTATACTTAAATGTAATATTTTGAATTTCTGGTAGAGTTAGAAAATATTATCTATGTTCATGTGATCAAATTACATTTTTAGTCTGTAATCCATTCTACTCACAGTTTGTTAATAAGTACTGTATGTAATACACACAAAAAGACAATGTTAATATAGTATGGTGTATTTTATTCCAACATATTCCACTCAGGAAAACGTTTTCCTATAAATTCATAATTGTAGTCTCTAAAAAGATTGAGAAAATGACACAATGTTAGTATTTGGAAAAGTGTATAAATATGCAACAAATAAAGGCAAATATTTAGTATAGGGTATACAATGTAGCAGCCCAACATATTCCATTGGAATCAAACTGATGCTTATCAATACTTAATTTGTAGCCTTTTTATTGCCTTCAAAATAGCTCTAGAAATGAAATGACGAGTACAAAGATGCAACAAGTAAGAAAAATATTAGTTCATCCTGCCATCTTCTAGTGAAAACAAATTACTGCTTGTCAATTCCTAAGGCACTAAACATATCAATTTGATGTCGTAAGGTCATATTTTTCACTTCAATATCATCTTTGGTCATTGATGATGGTAAATTAATCAGTATGATGGCAAGTACACTATATGCAGTGCTTACCCTTTGAATGCTGCAGGTAATTCAAGCTCTATAGTCACTTCACATATTATGTTGTGAATCTACACATTGGCCCTGCATGAGTTAAGTGTGGTGCTGGCAATGGTGGATAAAATTCAATTGGACTTGGAAGAATAGGGGGTGGAATCACCAGGGCAACGTGTGCAGGAGTAAAAGAAAGAATGCATTTTTTCTCGTTTGAAAGCACAGCGTAACCATGGCAGTGGAAACCATTACTCCAGTCTCAATCGTGGAAATATCAGAATAAATTAGATGTTTGTGACTTTGTGTATTGTAATTTGAATTAGGGAAAGGTTGGCTGGAATTGTATACAAATCATGGACTGACATACATGTAGGAAGTTTGTAAATATGTCATGTGTGAAAAGTTAAACATTTGGCATTAAAATTGAATATGCATTGAAATTTGAAGAAGAAAAAGGGGAAATTTAAGATGATTTTTTTTTTTTCATTTTCAATGGTCAAATTTTGCCTGTATTAGAGACCATCTGTGTACATAAAGGTTGCTAAAAGAAGGAGATTACATATACAGGTCATTACAGGAAGCATCTAAAATAGTCTTATATAAAGACAACACATTTTTACCAGCTTTGCTGGTCTACAGTGATAGCTACATTGTATATAATTAGACAGATTGTACTGTAAAATTATTGATTTAGGAAGACAACCTTTCTTTTTTGCTTTTTAAAATATTTGTTGTGAGGTTACTAATAACTATATTTGGAGCCAAAGAAGAGTATAAAACACGATTGCTTACATTAGATTATATCACTTGACAAAGTGTTGCAGCGGCACACGAAACGTCGTGATCTTTTAGATTCCTTGTTGACCATACATTGCGAGACAAACGAATATCACTAGCGACATTATTTTCGAAACTTTATTTGGTTTTGCCTCTTCTCATCATTGCTAAGGATGCTTAGGTTTTACTTACTGTATTTTGTGTTACTCTACCTGCTTCAGTTATTTTTTTATGATTTTTATTATTGCGTAAATAAGAATCATATCTTTGTATCCTCATACCTGTAAATAGGTTGTTTTTGACTGGATATTTAATTAAGAGACACAGTTTTTTGTCCTTTTTGTATTACTTTTTTCAAGTATCTAATGATTTCATTTTGTCTTGCCTTTCTCAATGTTGCATAGGATGTGGACTGCTTGGAACTCACACAGATACGTGACACAAGGACAGGCAAATATGCCCTCACCCCAAAGGTATGGTTGCTCTCATCATCTTCCATTAAAGTGATCCATTACCTTTATCAAATTCAACCAAAATCACTTGGAGCTTTCTCACTTCTCTTGTACCTCGTTGATTGGCTTATGGTAAGAGAAGAATGAAATGAATTATGGAGATATTCAAGATTGAATTGAAAACGTTGCAGAATGCTATTCTATTGTAGTCAAGAGTATCCAAATTCGGATACTTAAAGCGTTCATAATAGTATCAGAATTTGAATACTTAGAGTTGAACAATTTGATATCCACTGTCTCTCTTTACACTAGGGTAACATAACGAAAATAAATATCACAAATAACTCAGAAGAATGTTAAATTGATATTGTTAAATGATTTACGTCTCAAATATAACTTTTGGAAAAATCTTAAGAAAAAGTTAATGTTAATCTCTTGCCCTTAGGAACCCGTTGGGCTATGAACAATGTCCATTGGGATTTTAGAATCTCGATGGGAACGGGTTAATGTTTGCATCAACACTCCTTGTGAAATTTTAAAATCATTTCGATACCACCAAATTTGAGGCTAATTATAGAGAAATTGCAAGAACCATGCGGAAAATTGTTTCACTGTTGAAGATAGTATTTATATTTACCTCTGCCATAAATTATTTTGTTACAGATACCAAACATGAATACTTCATATACCGTAACAAATATAATGAAAAATGTTACTGGTTCGAGTGCAAAAGATCACATTTTCACCAGTTTATTAAACTGAAAATACCAAGAATACAGCACTATGAAAATTGTGTCCTAACACTTTTTTATAAATATGGAGGTAAACAGGAAATACACTGGAACCTCTTTATAACAAAGACCCCGGTTCCATGAAAACCACATTCTTATATCAGGGAAAATTAACAAAGGAATACAAAGATCTTGGATCAGCAAAAGTTCCTTGTATTTACAGGGTTTCCTTTTATCAGAGCTCTTTATAACAAGTTACATAGTTTAAATGCAGAAATGATTCTTAACATATTATACCCTCCACCCAGCATCAATGGTAAAAAAGGTCTGTACATATACTTAACCTTGATACCTTGTACAATCTCAACAATAGAAGACTGACAAGCAATGAACAAGTGTAAATGTGAAAAAAGAAAACAGCATGCTGTATTCATGCATTTACAATAACAGACCAGCCTCCATATGAGAAAAAATACACAGGTAGTGTCAACGAAAGAAAATAATATAAAGAAACATATATACCCTTACAATTTAGTAACACGATACGAAGATCTAGTTTCTGTGTAAACTAAAATCATAGTGGTAATAGGCACGATAGTGGATTACAAAAATAGTAGAAATGTAACAAGACAATTGAACTGTTGCAATGATAACAATATTCAAAGTATTACAGTGAAAATAAAGAAGAAACCGTCCTTTATATAATCACAATAACAGGAAAACTAGTGCAAGAAAACAACAGGTGTAAATGTGAGAAGGAAGACAACAGTTAGCTGCCAAAGCTAGCAAGGTTGCCCCAGTTAGGTCTTAGGTGTAAACAAATAATATTGTTTATTTTACTCTCTTCAAAGCAATTCAGAACAAAAGTGTGTTTCCTTGGTACATTTCTTTAAGTTAATTTGTAAGAAAGTGTGTTTTCATCTATATGGTATGTACAGCATGTTTGCTGCTTTGAAAGCACCAAATTACAAGTACTTGTAGAATTTATTTTAGACAGAAATCAAATGGCCGTAATTTGATTACCAATGTTTTTGAATACAAACAACAGAATATTCTAAAAAGTTATAAAACCTCAGGATATACCAAATATTTGTATAATTTGCACAGTGTTACAAATAAATAGGGCAGTGTTTGAATTCAAAAGTAAAATAATGTTGGAAGGCAGATGAATTGTGAAATTATGTTATATTTTACAAATCCCAACATATTTTGAAACAAAATGTGTGCTATGAATCATATTTCATCAAGTAACACACACAACAAGTCAGGAAATAAGATACACCAGTATAATAATCAACATTCCCTTTAAAGTTATCATATGATACTGGTACCTTGTTTTACTATTAACAATTAGAAATATCAGGGTATCTTAGATAACTACAGCATTGATAGCCATGTTTGCTGTTATTTGTACACTAGATTCTATTCAATATATCCAGTCAAATGTAAGGCAATCTTGCTTTAAATAAATTGGAAATTTGACCTGCGAACACAATGTTTATAACAATTTTTATTCATGCCACAATACTTTCAAATAGGTGCTTTTTAATGAAAGAAAAACTAATATTATGCGAACATGATGCTTGCCAAGATAGAACAAAATGGAAAATTGGTGAAGAGGCCTTCCTCCTGCAGTGGAGTGAAGTAGGCTGAAGAAGATGCTTGCCAATCTAGTTCAAGAAATTACTGATGAAATAAAAACATACTAAAGATAGTAATTTGTAGTCCCTGAAGGTTTCAGTGGCAATCAATAACCGCCGAAAACATGTATTGTATCCAATGTTAATAATTGTCTAATATACCCTGTTACTTCTGTAGTGAATTTAATTTCCTGAATGTATCCGTCAGTAATTCACTTTAATCTCATGTCATGCAAAATGCAGCAAAAGATTGTTGGAAAGGGAAAAGTAACAGATTGATAGCCCGTGTGAGATAGTGTGCCTGCCACTGGGAATGTCTGATAAGCACCTGTCCCAATCATACAAGTGATAATTAAGAGAAAGCTTTTTGATGACAAGCACTTCAGTCAAAGTGAGGGAGGGCAGAGGCAGATCATTTTGCCCAGTAGCCTCGTGCAAAGGAACCTTTTTTAAATGACAAATCCAGGGCCTAAGAATACATTATGATGGTCTAAATAGACGACAAGCTGCCTTTTCTATAACCATGAGATGTGTGATTTTCCATTTATTATTTATACATAAACAAAAATATACTGTGCACAATGGTTTTGCTACATTATCAATTAAGTTTATAAATTAATGTTAACAATTGTTATTGAACTATATAGGTTGTTATTAATGGCTATTATCACTATTATTTTGATCATTATGTTTAATATGTTGTTACAATTTTAAAATTGCTTTTCTGTGAACCTGCCTACAGTAGCCACTTTGTTTCCCTTTGGTGATCACTAAAATTCATTATACACAGGTTTGACTATACAAAGTTATGGAACGTGTATAAAGAGTTCTAATGCTTGCATTTAGTCACCTTTTTCCGAAGCGGACTTTATAGACAGGTTTGCCTTTATATTATTGTTTATTTATGCATTTGATTGACATTTCGATACATTGTGTTTTATTGCCACAGGATTCTAAGCTGAGTGTCCTGTGTGATATGGGCAGCAAGGATGAGGCCCTGGAGGATAAGACAGTCACTGTGGTCTACGGCTCCGACTTTGTCAACCTGACCTTCATAAACTTCTGTGCCACCTCCTCCAAAGTAGCACAGGTAAGAACTCAGAACTCAACCACTTTGAAGTATTCCATTCAGGACTCATATTTATAAAACCTTCATCAACGTCTGTGCAGCTTTTGGCACATTAGCACAGGTAAGTACTTAGACCACTTTGAATTCATGACATTCAGGACTGATTTAACAAATATTTTGGTTGGGGTATGAGGGAAAAATGTGTTATACCAAAAAAGTGGTGGCCCAGGTGTCAATGGTCACAAGAAACAATGTTAACACACAATTTAGTGTACTGATAGAGAGCACTAACGCTCTCTTCTCTTGGTGATGTTGGAAGAACTCGTCTTTTATCACATGCCTGCATTTCAACCAATTGCAAGGCTCGAAAATTCATCTGAGGGATATTGACATTTTGGATCCTGTGCCTTTTAGGACTTTTCCCATATTATGTAATGACTGATAAACTGGACTTAACTTATTAATTCCTGTCAATTTCTATAAATGACTTTCCAAGGAGGAGCTGTGTTGGTAACTGAAGTGGATTTACAGATGTATTTGTTACACCTTGTTTTAATAGTAGTAATCTCTAATGGGCAAGATGGCATCTGTATCCTGAGCATTTGTGGGTAGATTCCCAACATTAGAAAGGGTGTCAATGGCCTCTAGTATATGACTTATGTGTAGACACTCTTGTCTTGCAATCTAATTGGTGGCTTTACAAGGAGAAAGTGAGTGGAGAACAGGGATTTGTTTTTTCTTTCGGGGCACTTTTCAAGTTTGTCTGTATTAAAATGGCACTTTAAAATTTGTTTTATATTTACAGGGGCTCTTTTATGATGCTGTGGGGCTTTTTTATGATGTTGTGGGGCTCTTTTATGATGTTGTGGGGGTCTTTTATGATTTTGTGGGGCTCTTTTATGATGTTGTGGGGCTCTTTTATGATGTTGTGGGGCTCTTTTATGATGTTGTGGGGGTCTTTTATGATGTTGTGGGCCTCTTTTATGATGTTGTGGGCCTCTTTTATGATGTTGTGAGACTCTTTTATGATGTTGTGGGGGTCTTTTATGATGTTGTGAGACTCTTTTATGATGTTGTGGGCCTCTTTTATGATGTTGTGGGCCTCTTTTATGATGTTGTGAGACTCTTTTATGATGTTGTGGGGGTCTTTTATGATGTTGTGAGACTCTTTTATGATGTTGTGGGGGTCTTTTATGATGTTGTGGGGCTCTTATGGGCATTTTGGGGGCTAGATTTGTTGAGTCCCATGTATTTTTTTTGCTGGTGGAGACTCCAGTCAATCAACGTGGATGGGTGTGTTTGCAGACATGAATCTGGAGAGTCAATTCTCACCTCTTTAGAGAGTTGATTACCACATGTTGACAGGGAGATAGAAAGTGCCAAGCTGTTATGTCTAATATGTGTTGATTACATTGTCATTAAAACGGGGAACATCTTGAATGAATCAGGTAATATGATCAAGTTAGACACATGGAGTATTCGTTACTTGAATCTGTTCCCTATTTCGGAGTGTTGAAGTTCAATAACCCATGGGCCACTGAGCTTGAGATGGTATAGGCTATATTCTATGGAAAATGTGCATTTATATTGAAAAACAAAAGGTGTTGAATGGTTTAAATGACTAAAGTGCCTTCAAAGAACAGGCAAATCTTTAAAGTGAACCATTAACTTTATATTTTCCCAAAAAAGTCATATTTGAGGCTTTAATCAAATCCCATTTCATTCTTCTGTTACCAAAAGCCAAACAGCAAGTTACAAGTGAAGTGTGAAAGCTGCAAGTGATTTTGGTAGAATTTACAAAGTTTATCAATAAATTTAACAAGATTTAAGATAAATAATAAAAAGGCTACATTTAGGTGAATGGAATTATCAATAAATGGAAGCTACACTAGACCAGGATATTGAATTCCATTCCTTCAGGTTGGATATCATTTTATTTTGCAAATCATAGTGAAAACCTCCAAAGCATAGATTAGCTATGCAAATTGATGTTCCATATGAATTATGTTAAGACAATTACATATTTGTTACATTCAAATCCTTGAAAATACTAGTAAAGATAAACTTCAAAAATATGTTCATATAATCATAGAATGAAATAGGAATCCATTGTTTATTTCATTTAACTTGCAAAGAAAAGTCATATTTTATTCAGAATGATCATACTTATTGCTTTTTTTTAGAAGCTTTATGTACACGTGTATTCCATCCTTTTTAATGTCTATTCCAAATGAGTAGCAAATATGATGACAGTAAAAGCCTGATTGAGTTTTTAAATTAAATTTTGAATTAATCACTGAGCCACTTTTAATGAATAATGTATACTTTCCTAATCCATGTATAATGTATCCAGTTTATGTTCAAGTTGGCATTTACCTCTCTCTACCCAGGAAGCAAATCATAGTATGAGTGAAAAGCGATAGATTTTCTTCGAAACTATTTTTCCCCAGGGACTTGTATCATTACAGTCACAGGTACATGTATTAGTATTGTCCTGTATCATTTGGTATCATCATCAAGTATTTTGGATCCATAAATCACTAAAATTGTCTATTCTTGTGATGTAATTCTGTATTTGAACAGAGCAATCATTTTTTTCAGTGAATAATTTGGGTAATTTTTTGGTGCTTGAAAAAATGATTGTATGGATTAGTTTTATAGTCCAATTAATAGCAGCCTGAGTTGGATGAGGCAGGGAGACATACTTGACCTTTAATGTGATTTAAAGGAATCCAGTAACATTGTCCAAATCCTCAAAAGTTACTATGACCTTTAGTGGTTTTCTCATACATTGTTGTTTTTTGTATTACCAATAATAGAAGCATGGAACACTTAACATTGAAGTGTTAAGATTTTTAACTATCCACTTGATAATTAAAACTATGAACGTAGTCAGTGCAATGAGTCTGCGTGTATCACTTTGCATTTTTGCTCATTACTCGGCCATATATCATCCATTTACCATGAATTGTTCACACATTACGGAGCGACATATCAGATCACAAAAATACTCATTTAATCAACCAATTATAAATTTTTCACTTGTCAACAAAGTTACTAGATCCCTTTAACTGTGAATTGATTTATTTTATATTGTGGTGAAGAGTGGTTTCTAAGAAAATGTAGCGCCTATATTCAAGTGGCTGTTTGCCTTGAAAGTCTGCTAGTGAAGTGACGCAAATCATGGCACATCATGGTACGCTTGAAGGCATTCATTCTTCTTAGAAACTACCTACCCCAGGGACTAGTATAACATTAACTTGAATGTGTACATGAGCATTGTTTAGTCTCATCCTAGCTGTTATATGGAATAAATCAGTTAAGGTCATTTATCTTGTACTAACAGAGTATTGTATTACTGCTAGTAAATTAATTATTTGTTTATAGATTTATTCTTGTCCAATTTAACCTGTCTATAGGTATCAGAGTGATTTATTTCTTCAAACCTAACTGTGTGTGTGTGAATGTATGTTGGTCTGTACGTGAATCATTCTAATTTTTCCTGCAATTTGCAAACTTAAAAAAACACAAACAAAATGAAAATATAAATATGAATGGTCATGTAACACATTCAAGAACCGAGCATGGTGGCTTAGCGGTTAGAGTGGCCGCCTCATGCACAGGAGCTCCTGGGTTTGAACCCTGACCGGGTCATACCAAAGACTTAAAAAATGGTACATTCTGCCTTCTAGCCAGGCGCTCGGCATTAATAGAATGGAGATGGGAAAGTTAAACACACAGAGTTACCAGAGGACTAGCTCCCCTCTGTAACTTTCACTACATATAGTAGACATGTGGCCTATGGCTAATGAATCAGAGATAGGTGCCGCCTTATGTGCCAAATTTGGCATGGGAAGGAATTAAACTTTTTTTTAACTGTTACACATTCACATGTTTCCTACTAGATTTTGCAAACCCCATATATCTATAGTCAATACATGACCCATTAAGTTCCTGTGGCAATGGGTAAAAGGGGTAATTCAGTTTTGCTTTAGAGGGCGCTTCAAGACAAAATTTTGTTCTGTGGTAATGACAAATTAAGTGTACAATTTGAAAAAGCACACCAATTTAATGACAGAATAAACTTTATTTGATCAAAATCAGTTCAAAAACAGGTGAAATTTATGTACCTGATTGGAATAAATGTTGGGAACCAACATAATGTAAGAAAATAGTAATAAATCCTAAAATGGTTTTTAAATTGTTTTGATGATCTCTAAATAATTGAATTGAATAATTAATTTTTACCAACATCACATTCACATAATTACTTTGATACAAAATGGTTGAAACTTTATGTGTCTGGAGGGTGCCCTCTTGTGTCAACAGCTAATTTTTAGATGTAAACAACCCAGTAACCGATCCATTTTTAAGTTATTTCTACCATTCAAGAATCATTAAATTATAACTGTTAGTTTTTAATGATCATGTAACGGATGATTTTAGTTACTAACATTCTGTTTGACCAGAACTCTAAGTACCATCCCTTAAAGTGACATTGTCCAAATCCTCAAAATAAAATTTTAATTCTAGCGGTTCCCTCATACCTTGTTGTATTCGTATTACCAATAAAATCGTGGGACAGGTTTTGGTTTTTCAAATTTCCCTTTCGTTACAAAGATATGTACGATTGAAGTATTCAGATAAGAAAAACTCTGGTGGATTTTTTCTTACCGTGTACAAAGTGTGTGCAGTGAGTTAGTGACTATCACTTTGCATTTTTGCTCATTACTTGGCCATGCAATGTCCATTTGACTTGAAATTTTCACACAATACCCTGTGGACATATGAGATAACAACAATATACATTGCATCAACCATTCATCACTTTTTGCACATGTCAACAAAGTTACTAGATCCCTTTAAATCAATTAATTTTTGTGTAAGAGATCAATTTACTTTGCATCTTGTTACATCTCCTTGTTGAGATCATAACTTGTATTGCTTTATTTCATTAGGTAACCGTAATGCCAAGTTGATGTCATTATATTTGGTAAGAGTCAGAATCATGTCCAGTGTGTATCCTGTTTTCATACAATAAATTATCTTCTTGTCTAGAAAGGGATTCCCCCTCTGGTTGTAAGAGACTTGGCCCTCCTTGTCAGAATCAGAACTTGTAATTGCTTTATCTCATTAAGTAATGAAAGTTGATGTCATTATGTTTGGCAAGAGTCAGAATATTGTTTAATACAATTTACATCCTGTTCTGTAAGATTAAAATGAACCATGAACGTTGTCAAATTCAACTAAAATCACTAGGAGCTTTACACTTCTCTTGTACCGAGTTTGTTGGCCTATGGCAACAACATAATTAAAAAGGTTTTGATCTTTCAAATGCCTCATACTAAATTAAAATCAATTGGCAGTGGTGATAAAATACATTAGTTTTCACCCTTTTCGCTAGTTAAACAGTGTCCCTTTTTGCTGAAACTATCACAAAATATTCAGAAGAATCTCACAATGCTATTAGTATATGATTGAAGCCTCAAATACCACCTTCAGAAAACCCTTACAAGTTAATGGATCACTTTAATTCACTTCGCATCCAGGAGGGATTCTCCCTCTGTATATAAGAGAATTAGCCCTCCATGGTAGGATCAATAATATCATTGATTCATTTCATTAGCCATTAGGTGATGCAAGTTAGCATCATGTTGGGACAGTCGAGAGTATCACACTTACCCTTCCCTATGTTTTTAAACAATTTGGAACTAGCCTATCCTTAAAGGGGGAGTTTCCACACCTTCTCTTTACTTTTGATTAAGTTCTCTACACATTAAAACAGAATTTCATGCAAATATGTACAATATTGTCCCTCTGGGCAAGGGAGGAGCATCATTCAAAGTCACTCGCTGTACGGGCTGATGAATGGGATTAGCCCGTACAGCGAGTGACTTTGAATGTTACATCACCTTTGCTCAGAGGGCGAATGTTGGACATATTTGCATGAAATGTTTAACTCCTTGAGTGCCAAGCTCGCATTTTTGCAATTTACAATGCACACAAATGCTATATAGCATTAAAATACCTGGCACTCAAAGTGTTAATGTGTAGAGAACATTCAAAAGTAAATCATAGGTGGGGAAACTTCCCCTTTAACACTTGTTTGTGTATTTGCGTATTCCTTGATTGAACACATAATTGTCAGATCTGTTTATCACAGTTTGTTCATGGAGATATGTGCACAATTGATAACAAACATGTATCACAGGCACATTAAACTATGACTATAATCTAAGCAAAATAATCCCACATATACAGTATGGTTAACTGAACCTCTTTTATAACCGGGATACAGTGCACACCAATGCTGTTTCTCTTACTAAGTTTACATATTAGCGAAAGTTAAAGTCAAATTCTGTGGTAAAAATAGGGTTTTTAAATTGCATTGGGCATCTGAGGAATTGAATCAGCCAAAGTCTTTTTCTAAGAAGGAAGATCTAGATTTGGAGACCAGTGCCACTCCTCGGGCTCTAATGAAGAATCATGAAGTCGAGCTTAATTTACCGTAAGCGCATTCTGGGGAAACAGTGTGGCTATGAATGCCTCCTAGGCATGAATTAGATTTGTTTGTCGGGACAGATGTCTGCGTCGGGTAACATGACGTCATGATTCCATACCTCCATAGTACGCCTACTCATTTATCGCCTTAACTAATTCCGGTGTTGCCGTCTTGATCCTAATGTTGACATTTATGACTCCGTGCCTCTTTATGTAAATCTCCTTCGTTACGCAAAACTACATGTAATCTAAATTCAAGTGATGTTGTAACTCCTTACATCCATAATGTTACATGATTTTTATGACAATAAACGTATCTTGATTTAGCCACACATTTATGTAGGCTCCTTAATGACATTATTTAACCAGTTCTGGTTATGAAAACAACTTCAAATGTTATGTATGATTATTGGGATGATGACTTGAAGTATGAATGGTCAATTCGGCATGGCAGTTTTTAACATCAGTATTCATGAGCTCATAAAACATTTAGCTTTATTTTATGATTATTGTTACTTCTAAAGAGGATCATTATAATGAGAATTCTTACTGACAGAAAGTATTTTTTTGACATTTTCTCCAAAATTGTATTTTTCTCATGATATGTGGCATGTATCTGTTTGTGTGTGTTTCCACCCTAGTTTGACTCATTTTGCAGGCTGTTGCCCAATAAACTATACAGATAGATGCATGATCAAAATGGAAATGCAAAGAGATATTAGCTTTAAATAGATATCAATAGATTATAAAACAAATTGTATAAAATGTATACATGTATTTCTTTTTGTGTATATTAAAAAAACGGTTTTAATTTTCTTCATTTTAATAAACCAAGTTATATAGTTTACCTGAGATATCTTACACTGGGGTCTATGGGAAATGTTGAATTAGATTTGTTAAATGAATAGTGTACAAGATAACATTTAAATGACTACTTTGTGTTTTTAATGTATACATTTAAATGCATTCCTACTAATCATTATTTGTCCAAAGTGCTGTTCACAATTTTATTGCAAATTTATTTCACATCTTTCAAAATAAAAATATAGAATAATATACATATATGTAGAAGTGCTAGTATTCCGTTGAATCAATTTGATTTCCTCTGCAGTCCTGATGCAATCATTATAATCTTGAATGTTTCCAAAAAAACAACAACTTATGTTTATGCTTGCGGTGGCAGCAAGTGTGCTAGAAAAAGGTGACACTGCCATGAGCGATGTAAAGGTGTTATATCACGTGCTTACTCTAAATGCCTGCCCCCTTTTCCATGTAATGGAACAGAAACAAAATCAGTAAATGGGCAATTCCAGCGTGACAGACGGGACATCCACTCATGACTTTTTGACAGTTTTTATTGATTTGTAGGCAAACCGTTAAACATTAACAGGAGTTTTTATGCTTATGATATTAAATTGCAGTCATACTTGCAAAATATATGAGTTTAATTTTGTGTGACCTCTGACCTAGATGTCAGTGGGTCGTTAAAGTCAGCGTGACAGACGGGACACACTTTTACCATGCTTTTTTCACGACCTTACTTCATTTAAAATCCCTGCTCACTGGATGTCTTACAAGTAAGGCTGAGTCATGTCGGTAATTGTCGGAACCGGGTCCCGATAAACTTTTACCGGTCGGGAACCGGTATCCCGATAAATTTTTACCGTCGAAACTCGGACCGGTAAAATCACGCAATCGTGCACGCATCAGCAAAATGCACTGTTTGGGGCTTATATTGCTCTTTTTATATGCAAATAACATAATAAATACTGAGGCTTTAATGGATTTACATATCAATCTTTACGGGAAAATAGTTACAGTATCCAGAATTAACTCAGTTTCGCATGAAAAGTTTTTTTTTTTTCGAAGTAAATTCATCGTTTGTTCACCATTGCCCATCGCAACACGGTTCACAGAAACTTAGCCCGCTAGTCTGGGGGAAACATCACATGTACGATCGCTTGTGACTGTGAGCCACTGCATGCCCTTAAAAAGTGGCTATAAATTAGCCTTTTCGCAATCAACACCATTTTGATATTCTACTTACATGATTTCGAATGGCGTTTGACAGCCGAACAGAAAAAAAAAGAGCCCCGAAACAATGAAAACAACTACTCAAAACATCGATAAAAAACGACTACATCGCTCCAATTCGCTCGTATACCCTGTGTGCAAGTTACGGGGTCTCTTTTCTTGCGCAAGATCCATCCGCCGGGGACTTCCCCAATTCCTGGCGGATGGATCTTGCCGATAGAGGGCGGACTGGAACATAGTTCCACCGGCCCAGCGTATGAATCTCGCGGAAGAAAAAGAGACCCGTAACTTGCACACAGGGTATACGAGCGAATGGGAGCGATGTAGTCGTTTTTTATCGATGTTTTGAGTAGTTGTTTTCATTGTTTTGGGGCTCATTTTTGTTTCTGTTCAGCTGTCAAACGCCATGAAATCATGTAAGTAGAATATCAAAACATTTTTAAATGGTGCAAATGACCAAAAAACGTATTTTGAGCCACTTTTTGAATGCACTGGCTCATCAGCTGGATCATACAAAGATCCATCAGACAACTCCCCTGGAGTATCGGACTAACATTGTGTGCACATCCGCCGACAATATCGTTCAAATGACTAGCAATTTTGCGCTTCCTGTTCAATTTCTGACTGTCAAACGAAGTAATGAACCAAGAATTTCTCGAAAATAACCACTCTTTAAAGTAAATGATATCAATTGCCCCGTTTTTATTTGAATTCCGCTACATTATTGTGATAATCTTAATTTCTTTTTTAACATTTTATTTTTTAATTTTTTTTTTCGGGGCACTGTTTCCCGATATACCGAACCGGGTCCCGATTGAAACGGTCGGTAACCGGTGTGATCGACCGAACCGACTCAGCCTTACTTACAAGGTTGCTCATGTCTGTGGGTTATTACTTGCCTAGGGCCAGTTGCATGCCACTACCAAGGGAAATCCCTTATGTTTGTCTTACATGTGAACAAATCAAAATTAAGAGCGTGATAGACAGGACAAGAAAAACGTGACAGACTGGACATGTACAATTCCTATGGGAGAATTGGACAATCTGTAAAATATATACATTTCCAGTCATTTTTGGGAGTTTTTCTGAAATAAATTGTACCTTTACTGACAATAGTAGTTGCTAAAAGATAAAAGCAGCATTCATTTTGATATTTTAATTGATTGAGGTAGGTAAACTATGAAATAATCAAATTTTTCATAGTGCAACACGATATCCAATGCATGGGACTGTAGAAAATCCTAAAATCCCCCCAAAATTACCTAAAATGTTGTTTTTTGCAGGTTATTTAAGTTGATAATGTCATCCACTATTGTGATAAGCCTATTAAGTGACAGTTGGAGCTAAACAGATCATAAAACAGCAACAAACTAGTTGAATTAAGAAATGAATAGTAAAAAGGAGCGTGACGGACGGGACACAAACGTGACAGACGGGACAAAACGTGACAGATGGGACAAGATAAAAACATTGATAATTATCTCCATAACATATATTTTAACAAAAATTGAGTGTTTTGAGTTTTTATTACAAATATGTCTTAATCCAATTAATATGTCTAAAAATGCAGATTTTGGGCAAAAATGGCAAAATATCAAAAAAGCAAATACGGTTACAGTAAGTTCAAGTCATGCATTATCAACTATCAGGAGAAAAAAAAATCCACAACAAACTTTATTTTTAAAGTTTTATTAGACATTTTCATGGAATTGCCCAAATGCTTTTTTCCGCCTTTGGATGCTTCTCGAAGAGATTGGTATTTGATGGTGTTTTTCGTGGAAAGATTGGGGATCAAGTAGGATGTGATGCTGAGGATTTAGAAGAAATTTAGCGAAGAGAAAGACTGAAATGTAATTTGAGAGGGCAGATACGTTAAGCTGATAAATAGGCCATAGCTGGAAATGAGCCATTCCAATACTCTCATTTAGAGCAATAAGCATATTGTGTGACAAAGCACAGGGATATACAATTGAACCTTATATGGTGTATTGCCTTCAACCATTGAGGACTAAGCCCAATTCTATTGAGAATGCATGTAACATGAACATCAGTGGTGCAGGATAGTCAAGACTGATTGGGTGGAATTCACAAAGGAGGTTTGTAGGAGGTTTGTACAAACCATGGTTTGACGATGGTTTACATCTATGAAATGCCATTTGTAAACTGATGGAGAAGGAATGCAAACTCCTTGCTTGTTAACAATGTGGATGTACAATTTACTTGTATATGAGCAGCATTCCATAGATGTAGACCATTGTCAAACCATGGTTTGTACAAACCTCCTACAAACCTCCTTTGTGAATTCCACCCATTGTGGGAGGGGGAACTCAATGTACAGTGGCCATATTCATAAAAGCCCGATAGCCTATCTGTCAGCTAGGCCTTATCTCCTTGCCAAAATGCCATTTTGGACAATAACTAGCGGGGAACTCACACAACTCGCTTGGGTGATCACCTTTGTTTTCACAAACCAGTGCACAACACACACGTCCATAGATATGTCTTTAGTAATGTGTGTAGATTTTGCACGCTGTCTATGCCCTTACCATATCGACCAATCAACGAGCGTCTAAGCCCTGTAACACAATAGCCATTTAAAATCTTCGTAGCGGGTTGCTAAATCGTAATTCAAGAAGCACTGCTAACCATACCGATAACAAGCTAACAACTCGGATGATCTAATTCATTCATCGTGGCTGTCATGGTAACATTCCATCTGTTGCAAGTTTGTTTGACATCGCATAAAAGCGCAGTTTACTCGAACGTGTGAATGAACGAATTGTTCCTTATTGTTCCAATCATAAAAGCGTCTTATGTGTTCTACAACGTGATGCAGTAAGGGGGGGGGGGGGGGGGTAGTAGAACATAATTGTCTTATCTGGGGTAAACGGGGGGGGGGGGCGGTAACTTGTGTCCAAAACAAAAAGCTTGTTATAATTCCTAAATGTAAGGGTGTTACTGTAGATATGAGCGTGAGTAGGAATTATGTTTTTTTTCGGGGCGGGGGGGGGGGGGGGGGGGTGGAGGGATCACGTGTAAAGCACATGTTTTCATAGCCACCCCAATGAAGTAAAACCAAATACATCTCCCTCCTCATTACGATCAAGCTCCGCCACGTTTATAATATGATAGCATGACAAGGGAAACTATTCAATTGCAGTGAAAACAGAAACGAAATTGCATTAAATAGTATTATATAGATAGATTCATCAAAACAGAATTGAAATCACATAAAATCAATCCGAACTGCAAAAGTAAGCTAATATGTCACAAAAAGGACAAATAAAGGCAAATTACTCTCCAGATAAAAACATGTAATTTAAGCTGATAGAAGATGTTATTGCTGAAGTACAAGGATGCTAGGACAAACACGGAAAAGTATGTTACTTGGGGAACTATTTTGAACTAGCATCACGCTATCATAAACAAAATCTCTAATATCCCTTATTCGAATATTCTCCTTGCCATGTTCACGATCGCGCCACACGCATATACACACAAAAACCGGGCAGATTGTTACTTGCTAGCAATTTAGAGGTACATCAGAGTACCTCTAAATTTTTGGTCCAGTGTCGCTAAAATTTGTCCTATCTGGCTTTGGTGAATAAGAAAAAATTAGCTGGGTGTTAGGTCGTCATTCAACTTCACGTCTTTGTTGTAAGTCCAACAAAGCTCTATTCAGAACGTCCCGCATAGATAGATTTCAATGCATTTAGTCGGCACCGCAGATCTATTGTTGTAATTGTTCGCATTTCGACTAACAATGTCGTGGAATACCAAATGCTTGTGGAATTTAGACAGATGGGTTGTCATGCTAGGCCAGGCCTTGACTACGATAGCGAATTTAGCCTATCGTCCTTTTGTGAATACCAGTTAAGCCTAGCGGACATCGAAATCGTAATTTGATCAACCAACTAGCTTATCGGGGTTTTATGAATATGGCCACTGGTCTACTTTTGCATTTAGAGGGCAGTACAGCTCTGGCCAGATTGGATCAGATCCATTGCAGTATTTCTAAAGATCACAATTCTCAAATAGGAATTAAAAGTACTTTTTACATCAGAAGGCTCAATGTAAGTTTCAAATTGTGTTTAATTCTACCCTCCTACTATCCACAGTTGGTTTATTTGGTGAGATGATACTTTATTATAGCTAGAAATATTTTTACATTTTTGGTTAATCTCACAAACTTGTTTACTGTGCTTTCTATGGCATTGGTCCTAGGGTGTGTGCTTCATGCTATTGAGTATTGAATATATACTTAGCAGGCATACAGAATATTTTACACATGACAGAACAGGTATGTAACACAGCTTCTGTTATTAATATACATGTATATATTATATAGAATCTGTATGTACAAATGCTAAAGTATGTGACTTATTTGTCTCGCATGCTGCCCTATAATTCATACAACTCTTAATGTTGAATGTTCTGTAATTCTACCTGCAAGATCGGTGTTTGAGACTCGCAACGCTGATCTTCCAAAGAGCGGAGGGAGGAGAAAAGAAGAATCATGGTGGATTCCCTGATGCATCGCTCGGAGCTGCATGCTGCAGCCCTCCTCTCCGGCATGAACAGACTGTGGAAAGCGCAACACTTCTGTGACATTCGGCTGTCTGTCGGCACACAACTCTACCATGCTCACCGCCTAGTACTTGCGGCATGCAGTCCGTACTTTGATGCGATGCTCTCGAGCGACATGAGCGAGGCCCGGAAGGAGGTGATCGACATCAACGGTGTGGAGCCAGAGATATTCAACATTCTTCTCTCATTTATTTATACAGGTAATACATTTTTTATATTTTGTGCATTTATTGATTGTGTAGAAATTAATTTTGAAATATTGTAGACAAGTTATCTGCCAATCAGATGCAGGTATTCAAGGATATAACTTTGCCAAGGTTTATTATTTATATCAAGTAAAATGCAGAATGGTTCATATCTTGCCACTAAGTCCTCAATAATGGAGCATCCAGAAATTCAAAGTCATCAGTAAACTTCTCTTTTATATCGAGTAATGCACATTTCTCGTATATCAACAAAGCTTTAAATCCTTTCACTTCTTGTATTTTGTGCCGTTTGCAAATTCTGTGCACAGGTCATATTGAAGTTACAGTGAATAACGCTCAAGGACTCTTGTTTGCAGCCGACATGTTCCAACTTGCAGAGCTGAAAGAAATCTGTGCATCATTCCTCAAACTGCAGTTGCATTCCTCAAATTGCCTTGGCTTCCTAAGGTAAGGCAAAGTCAAGTTTCAAGTTTCAGGTTTATTGATCTTCCTTTCATAACCCACGCTACAAACATGACATTAATATCGAAGTTAACATAACATATTGTATATAATGCTGAACGCTTGGCTTGAAGATTTTATCGTGATTTAATCATCAAATTCATCAACATGTTTCTCTATGTCATTTTGTCGATTCTGCAGATTTGCGCTTGCCCTGTCGTGCTCTGAACTTGCCAATGCCAGCAGAACATTTGCCCAGATGCACTTCGGTCAGACGAAGACCGAGGAGGAGTTCTTCGATCTCGACATCGAGCTCCTGACCGAGCTACTCCAGAGCGAGGACCTCAGGGTCGAGTGTGAGTTTGACGTCTTCAAGGCTGCCATGAGCTGGATCCTGCACGACGCGTCCAACAGGAGATCGCACCTTGTCCGGGTGTTGGAGCATGTTAGGTATGGTGACAATCAGTACGTGGTGTAGATATGAGCAGCATGGGTGTGGGGGGGGGGGGGCACGTGCCCCCCCAATAATTTGATACAATACCAAAACAGGAGGAGAAAATCTGTTATAAAAAAGAAATGCATACAGTTTGCTTCCAATCAGTCCGACCACGCTAAACCACTGGTGGCAATATATAAAAGTCTTTGCTGAATACACAATGTATGTTTTCCGGGGATAATGGGAAGAAACATTTTATTCTCAGGAGAAATCTTGTCCTCAGTTTTCAATTTAGGTTCTAAATTTCTAAACACAATATTTTCACTGTTTTAACTGTCATGATGATTATTTTTTCACTTTCATGTACCTTTGGCCATAAATTACATTTCATTAACTAGTGCATAAAAGCTATTGATTAAACAAAAAGTATTGTTTTTGCAAAATGTTCTCAGGTTTCCTTGTATATTATTATTAAATGATGCAAAAATACTGCTGAAAACTGCTTATCTACTATAATAATGCCGGGTAATAAAATGAGAGTCAATATAGGGCCTAAATTTTCGATCCTAGCAGAATCTTCTTCAGAGGCTATCTTCAGCCTCTGAAGAAGATTCTGCTAGGATCGAAAATTTAGGCCCTATATTATTATTAGTAACAATAGTGAAAAACCTCTTGCCTGCATTGAACCTGCATTGTTTATTTCTTCTCCTCACCAACCTTGCCCCCAAAGGATACCAATCATTCAACCTGGGCAGCTGTTTGGCTACATAGAGGAATGCCAGGACCTCAGTCTACGCATTGCCACAAGCAAACTCTTACAGGAGTATGATCCCAAGCGGAGAGCTTCGCAAACCGCAGCGAAGTCGTCAGGAATCAAATCGCAGCTGGCGCCGGCTAACTATCGTCCGCGGCAGAACTCGCGGAAGCGCCTGATTGTGATGGGTGGATACTGTCGTCATAACGACCGGGGCTGGTCGGGCTGGGGCAACACAGCAACCCTGAAGGTAATCAGCAGTGTAATCAGGAGTGCTTGTAATCAGGAGTGTAATCAGGAGTGCTTGTTCCAATCTTCTAATGGATGGCTTTGTCACATTTTCCAGTCTGTCTGCCCTCAAACATTTATCCATATCACATCGGCAAGTTTTAGGCTAAAATATTATGGTGTTCAAGAATCTGTTGATAAGTGCTTGAGGGTTAGGAACCTGAAATTAAATGTGGGTCTACATGCAGTTGAATTTTAAATCACCTTTAGATGAATTAAAATTGAGCAATTTTTCATATATGCATTAGGTTTCAATCAACATGCTGGTTTTAGAATGATGAGCTCTTTAAAAAAATGTACATTGTGTTTCAGGATAGAAACGAAGCTTCCTTTCAAAGTAGTCTATCTCTAAAATAATGTCAGTAGTTTCTAACTGCAATTACTCCACCCTATCATTTATCTCTAAAGGAGTGTGACCAATACGACTCCTTCGACCAGACCTGGCAGCCGTTTCCGCAGCTGCAGCAGCCCCGCAGCGGGTTTGGCGTGGCGATGCTCGGGGGCACCATGTACGTGATCGGCGGGGAGTACGAGTCGCTGCTCTCGCAGAACGTTGAAACGTTTGACGCCGTCGATAAGTGCTGGGTGCGGGGGAAGCCCCTACTGTGTCCTCGCAGCTCCCACGGGGTGTGCATTGTGGAGGAGAAGATCTACGTCTTTGGAGGTTGGGTCGGCCTGGAGATGGGTTCCGACATCGAGAGATATGATCCAGAGGAGAACGTCTGGACGGTGCACGACAAACTGGCAACCCTCAGGAGCAACTTTGGAGTCGTTTCTTGTGAAGGTGAGTTCCCTTCTCTTTTTCTTACAGAGACACTTTTGTGTTCACTGATAGCATCTAGCTAAAATGGGGTGTGCATTGTGGAGTAGAAGATGTACCATATTTGTCGGTGTATTAACTGCATGGTTTTCCCGACGGAATTACCGACGAAAAGGGGGGGGTGCGGTTTGTACACGGAGATAGGAAAGAGGAGAAGTAAAAACATAATTCTTTTTCAGAGAGTTTGTCTATGAAATATAATTCAATTAACTGAAGTCTCTGAAGCACATAAAGGAAATTATGAGCCCCTTCCCCGATCAATCCGTAAGATTTGTTGAGTAATTGAGTTTACCAGAAAATACCACACGGAACACTATACATGGGACTGTAATAAATTCTAGAAGAAAAACGAAGACAAAACAACAAAAATGAATCCAAAATTTGATAAAATAACTGTACCTTGATATGTTATTCCTTCTTAAAAGTTCAAGTTTTGTTGAATCTACCTTTGAAAACAGTAAATTCTAAGCTATTTTGGGGGATAAGAAATTGAGATCTTGACAAAAAATATGTGCCTTGAGTTTGACTGAAATTAGCCACTCCCGATTCGGGATTGATGGCTAATTTCAGTCTTGACTGAAGTTAGCCAGTCCCGATTCGGGATTCATGGCTAATTTCAGTCTTGACTGAAGTTAGCCAATCCTATCGTGATTGATTGCTAATTTCAGTCAAATCAAACCTGCACACTTTTTCTCCACACTATACTAGTACCAGCACTTGCAAGTTAGGATCGCAATTTTCCATCTCCAAAACAAGCTTAGAATTTACTATTTTCAAGGGTAGATTTAACCAAATCTGAACTTGTAAGAAGGAATAACATATCAAGGTAAAGTTTTTTTTATCTCCGTTTTAATTCATTTTTGTTGTTTTGTCTTAGTTTTTCTTCTAGAATTTATTACAGTCCCATGTATAGTGTTCCGTGTTGTATTTTCTGGTAAACATTACTCAACAAATCTTACGGATTGATCGGGGAAGGGGCTCATAATTTCCTTTATGTGCTTCAGAGACTTCAATAAATTGAATTATATTTCATAGACCAAAACTCTCTGAAAAAGAATTATGTTTTTACTTATCCTCGGCACATTTTGACCATCTAAAAATCAAGAATTTTACTATCAAATTTTGATTTTTTTTTTCATGGAAAACCCCAAAAGTTAGGGATGCGGTTAATACACCGGAGCGGGTAATACACCGGCAAATACGGTATGTGTTTGGAGGGTGAGTTGGCCTGGAGAAGGGATCCGACATTGAAAGGTATGATCTGGAGGAGAATGTCTGGATGGTGCACAACAAGCCGGTAACCCTACGGAGCAACTTTAGAGTCGTTCCTTGTGATGAAACGGTTGCTTTCTGCTGATGGCGAGACCCTTTAATACACTTATTTATTATTGGGTCAAACCTGTCTATAAAGACCATCTAGGGTGTTTGACAATGATAATAATAATTCTTGATGAATTTATAACGCAAACCCTAACCCTTACCTAACACATTCTTGGTGCACAATTGTCATTATTACCCTGGTTATCTGGGTAAACCGCTGGTAGAATAATTTTGTTTGGTCAAAGCTTTATCTAATAGTGATGAATACCCAAATAGATAAAAGTTTTTTGTATGTTTTTTCTTGTTATTCTGTGAATGCAGGCCTGGTGTACCTTGCAGGCGGGGCATCAGACACGGGCACGGAACTAAGAATGCTGGAAAGCTACAACCCTGTGATAAAGGAATGGAACCAGCTGGCGAGCATGAGAACTAGACGCTCGCAGTGTGCGATGGCGGCCATAGATGACACCCTCTATGTGGTCGGAGGGTACAACTCTTCAAAGAACGTCCTCTCATCTGTTGAAAAGTACTCCATTGTCGAAGTAAATGGAACTTTTATGACTTAAAGGGATAGTACAGTCCTTGTGAAACTGAATTTTTAGTACCCAAAACTTGTACCTTGTCATGAAAAACTATCATTTATAATTCAACGATGCTTTAATGTATAGTAGAAGAAAAACAAAATCATATAAATGGCTAATATAGAAGGCTGTTTTCATTTAAACACCCACAAATTTCAACCATTCTTATAACAAATTGTGATGTTTGGTAACAATAATGATTCAATAGAGAGGTCAGCAAAAACAACTTAAAAGCCACTTTGGTATATTTACGACAATGTGTAGGCTTTATGTTGGGGCCCAACAGCGATGCTGTGGCTCACAAGATGATGTATGTCATAGGGGGCAAGGGGGAAAAACGGCCACATACTGGCCCTCTACCGACCCTTTTGTCTTTGACCATACTTTCTCTTTGTCCCCTTTTGTTTCCCTTCTTTCGTTCATCACATTTGCCCCTTTTATTTACCCTATACCTCTCTTCCGGCCCTCTAGCTTAAACCCTATCCCTCTTTTGAGCCCTCTTAGTGTAACAGCTTCTCTCATTGCCCTCCATCCATTTTGCCCCCATATCCATGTATTTTGCCCCCCTATCCATGTATTTTGCCCCCCTATTCATGTATTTTGCCCCCCTATTCATGTATTTTGCCCCCGTATTCATGTATTTTGCGCCCCTATTCATCCATTTTGCCCCCCTATTCATGTATTTCCCTCCATCCATTATTTTGCCCCCTTTTGTTCACGCTATCCTTCTCTTGGTCCCTCTGCATTAAATAATCCCTCATGTTGTCCCTCCAGCCATTTCTTTTACCCCTTTTTTGTTGACCCCTATCTATCTTTGGGTCCTCTGTATTTAAAAATCCCTTTGATTGTTCGTTCTGTCCTTCCATTTATTTTGCCCATTTTGGTTACATCTATCCATTGCCTTTGCCCCCTTTAGTTTAAGCTTATCATTCTCTTTTGCCCTCTATGTTTAATAACCCCTCTTTTTCGTTTCCCCTTCTCAGGACAAGTGGACCAAGGTGAAGCCCATGATTGCCCCCAGGGCATGTGCCAGCGTCGCCGTGGCCCACGGGATGGTGTATGTCATAGGGGGCAAGGGGGCCAGTCGCCCACATGCAGGCCCTCCCCCGACCCTGGACACCATGGAGTGCTACGACCCCCGGGAAGACATGTGGATGGACCTGGGCAAGATGCCCATAGGCAGGTGTGAGGCGGGGATAGCCGTTTTGTGATCAGTGTTTTATGAAAATATACTTGAAGACAAACTCTGCAGAAAACTACGAAAAGACTTCTGAAATAGGGCCCGTGTAATACAATGAAAGTCACTAAGGAGCCTAGCTTTCGAACCTAGCAACATTTTTGTCATGGCATAGATTAAGCAAAATGTATTTGAATTGATCAGATCATGAATAAATTATTGATAGAACAGCTGTGGATGCACCTTGACAAGACTATAGGAAGGTGAAGGATGGATGAAGTTGTAATTAATGTGATTAGTTTTTTTTTCGTGAAAATACATTTGAATTTGTCAGATCATAACTGTATGATGATAACAGCTGTGGATGCATGCACCTCAACAAGATGATGACTGGAACTTGTGTGGCAGGGGTAGCCGTTACGTGATCAGTATTTCATGAAAATAGATTTGCATTCATCTGCATTTAATGATGGTGACTGTGCATTTTTCAATATAACCACTGTGAATGCACCTCAGCAAAACAATGACTGGAATGTGTGAGGTGGGGTTTATAGCCGTTATGTATTCAGTATTTAATAATAATTTTGTTTTTTTAAATGCATTTTTATTAAAGGTGCACCTGTAAAGTGTCTAACTCCACAAAAATTAATTGAGCTTCCACATTTCTCTTCTACCGTGTTGTTTGGCTTATGGTAAGAGAAGAATAAAATATGGTTAGATTTTTTGAATGCCCCTTTAATTTGACGATATCTATCATTGTTAATCATTCAGCTCAAGAGCGTTTAAAAACGGTCATAAACGTCATACTGTAATAGTTGTAAAATCTGACGCAAACTTTCTTTTTTTTTCAATGAAACTTTCACACATCATTCGGACATATCTTACAATGATTTTGGTATAAGAATGAAGTCTTAAATGTCATTTTGGGCAATATCTGACACTTTACAGGTGCACCTTTAATCAGATTATGACTGTGCGTGATTTAATAATGGATAGAACTGCAAGGGATGCAGTGTTTCAGGAAAATAGACCTGAATTTGTCAAAATTTAATGATGGTGACTGTGCATTATTTAATAATTTATATAACTGCTCAGCGAGGCGAGAGACTGAGAAGGATGGGAGATGCTGATTGCCAAGCCACTGGTGGCGCCCCTACGGTCTGTTTGCCACAATGAGAACAGTTCAACATGAACTTGCCAGCTTAACCGCTTCAGGACTATTTCATGGTCCTATAACATGCATTCTCCTTAGACAACACCAGGGGGGTGTTTCACAAAGATCCCAAGTCAAACTTAGCACCAAGTTGGACTTAGAAACTATTGAAAGCCATTAGTGTCTTTGGTAAATTGTTAACCAAATTCTTAAACAGGCCTCAAATCTTGATAAAATCGTTAACATTGTCTTTTATGAAAGAGACTCCAAATTATTGATGTAAAATTTTGTTGAAAGTTTCAAATATTAACAATTTGGGTGTATGATTATGTCTAATTCCGAAGCTACAAATGGCTTTCCATAATTTTTAAGTCCAACTTAGAGTTAAGTTCAACTTAGGATCTTTGTGAAACACCCCCCAGCTTGAGTATTTTTTGTACCAGTCCTGATTGGGCCAAGGACACACATACGTTGATGGCAGCTTGAGTGACGACACATTCAGTACTTGGACCAATAGTGATACATTTATCTGCATTTTTCTATGTCATGTATATTAGTGTTCACTACTAAAAATTAGAACTATAGCCCGCTGGTCGGGGACTACCAAATACTGTCTAGTAATAAATATGTGGCTACTAAATCTGATCTATCGTTGACTTTTGTGTATTTTACCAAATCTAATACGATTATATTTACTGTACATGGTTCCAACAAAACAAGAGGCAACATATTTTGTACAACCAAGTATTTGATATTTTCTAGCTCTACAAAAGATGAGAAAGTTGGAAAATGCCTTGAGACATGAAAGAGTCAAAAGAATGTTTGACTTCAGAGAAAGCAAAAGGTACTACAGTAGGGGCTTACAATGGTTATTTAATTTTGTTTAAATGCTGCAGTTATTTTGAGCATGTTGGATTTTGTTCATTATTTAGTACATTCTTGAATTTGTCGGTACACAATTGCTCAGATTGGCATTATCTTACTTCAGTAATATTAGTAGTAGTATTATGAAAATAACTATTATTATGCTTATTATTGTTATTATTATTGATATTCTTATTTATGACTATTTTTTATTGTTATTAGTAATATTATCATTATCATCATCATCATCTCCACCATCATTATCATCATCATCATCATCATCATCATTACATCACCATCATCATCATCATCATCATCATCATTACATCACCATCATTATTATCATCATCTCCATTCTCCACCATCATTATCATCATCATCATCATCATCATCATCATCATTACATCACCATCATCATCATCATCATCATCATCATCATTACATCACCATCATTATTATCATCATCTCCACCATCATCATCATCATCATCATCATCATCATTACATCACCATCATCATCATCATCATCATTGTTTTTATTGTTTACATGTACATTGTCATTTGAATATTTCCATGTTAGCAAAGGGACAGAGACAGACCATGAACAAAGTGAAGCAACTGATTTCTAATTTTATTTCCAGTCATTTATTTATTAAAAGTGCAGCAATGTTATGATGTGCAATAGGCCATGAACAGTTCAGGCAAACTGTATAAACTTGTCCTGGGTCCTGTTGCAGAAAGGCTTGCAGTTGATTGTAAAGTTGCAATTAATTGGAAGTCAGAAAATGTGCACATTTGAACCATCAGATGCAGTGTGCATTTAGTCACATGATTGGACATGAGAGCATAGAGAATTCTAGTGATTATTAATATGCCCTATATTATACAATAAATTGCATCTTTGCAATCGATTGCATCTCTTTCTGCAACGGGCCAGGGAGTTAGGATTCTTCATGCTTGGCATTATAATGTACATTGTGCAACTCAGGTTAGATAGAGAATATATTATCTATGTACATTTATCTCTATACCATATGGAATATAATTCCTTATCATACCATATTATATAAAAATGATGACAACAATTAATTTGCAATTTCACCAAGTGTGAGTAAAAAGGAGGTGTATTTTGAGCTAAATTGAGGGCTACCTGCCATCTTTGTGATATACCGTATATTAATAAATAATTATTCATAATTTGTCTATTCTATTTTTATCAATCATGTGTTCAAGATTCAGCATCCAACCGTGCTACTTTCAGTAAATTGAGATTTTCATCTGCATTTACTCCTTTTCCATGCACTATGAACAATTTGCCTGAAATTTACAATTTAAGCATGTTATAAATGCATCATATGATGTTATCTTAATCCAGGATTTAGACCAATGTTTTAGTAAAAAGGCCAAGTGTAAAGCCCGGCGCAGACAGAGCCGACTCGACCCGATCCGACTGGTTTTCAGTCAGGCTAGAGTCACCTTCGCTTAGTCGAAGCCGATTCAACATGTTGAATCGGCATGGAATGACCTCTGACTGGCAGTTGTTTGACAAAACCGGAGTCTTGAGGCAACGTATACTGAGTTAATCCGGTTGAAAACCAGTCGGATCGGGTCGAGTCGGCTCTGTTTGCGCCGGGTTTAAATCTTTCGTTGTGAGAATAAATGTTGTTTAGGGACAATGAATAAACAAAGAAACAATTATTATGATAATAATTAATTAAATGTCTATAATTGACAACAGAGGTATGGTTATTGTTTAGTTACTATAATGGCTGAATTTTATTTCTTATTTTTGAAATAAGAAATGTACATGTGGTGCTCTGTAAAACTGCAAGCACTTTAAACCATATCACTGAATGGGTTGGTCTGGAAGTGTTTTCTTTAATCAATCATGTTAGACCTGTATGATTTATGACAAAAAACCATCTACATTGCTTAATATAAAGGGACAGTACAGTTCTGGTCAAACTGAATATTTCCTTGATGCTTGAATGGTAGAAAAACATTTAAACGTCTGAGTTACTGGGCTGTTTTAATTCAAAAAGCAGCCGTTAACACAAGAGGGCGCCATCCAGCCAGCCACTTAGCTATATTAAAAAAAAAATGTAAATTATAATTATATTCTTCAACTATTGAATACATGTTGGGCCTCAACTTTTATTCCAATCAGATTTGTTAGGATAGGCAATGATATTTCAGCAGTTCTGAACAGATTTTGTCAAACAAAACTTATTCTGTGTTTATCTCACAATTCTTTTTGTTGAAGCGCCTTCTAAACCAAAACTGTACTATCCCTTTAATAATCAACGTATACAGTATAAATAACCGCCAAGGAATATACACAACGTGAACATGATCATCTAGTGATGTTTTTCAGCAAGAGTAGGTAAACAAAATTGTTCTCAATTTATCAAAGAGAAATAAAAGTTATATATTTATACAAATTATTTGCTTTATTTGTTTCATTCGCATGTTGTCAAAGAAGCTTTCACTATTTTGGGACTTTATTCTAAAGTTACAATTTGTAATTATATGAAACAATAGTTCCTGATATAATTATCTTAATGTTAGGTAAAAGGATTTATAATTCTCTATTGTATTCATAACAGTGAAATCTCATAACAATCGCCCAGTGGTGTCACTTCACATTGACAATGTGTACGCATGACCGTTAAGAATTTTGAGTAAATAGGGGTCTTTTTACCATGTGTTCACAAACATTTTATTTGGGCGGAAATAATAAATAGGGTAAACATGTATATTTTTCTCGCAGTAAATAGAATAAGGGTACAAATTTCATTGAAATGTTAGCGAAATTTGAAAAAAAGGGTACCTTTTCGTGGAGGGCCACAAATTATATTTTATCTGTGTACTGAAGTCTTTAAAAAGGGGTCTTTTTGTTAATATGTAGTCGAAATGCAAATATATGGTAATTTTTTATTGCCAATCAGTACTCGTTTTCATGTGAAGAGGGGGTATAATTTGCTGAGAATGTAAACAAAACGCCGCAAAATAGGGGGTTATTTTCAAGCTCTCAGTAAGTAACATGTGAGTAACACTACCGGGAACGATCGAGGGGCTTGGACCATGACCATGTACAGTATCTTTTTTATATATTTTTATCAGGGTTAAACAAACAAAAAAGCTCTCTATACTGTAACGAGGTTCCCCTGCACAAACGATTTCAGTCATTCACTGATCATGCTGATGTCGTGTCCAGTTTTCTTTCATCCTCCAGCAGAACTTGTCCACCCAGCGATATCATACGTTCATTCTAGATGAAGAGAAAGATAAGAATACTCACTCAAAATCGTACATTCATTGTACAGAGACCAGGATTATTCACAATTTTCAAGGCCAAGATCATGATCCTTCCAACATTTTCGAGGCCTAGACCAGTCATAATGATGGTCGAGACCGCTAAAATGTGGTCTCAAGACCAGCTACAAGTTGTAAAGGGGGGGGGGGGGGGGGTTCACCCGGGGGTGAACCCCCCCCCCCCCCCCCTGGGTACGCCTTTGCATACAACGATATCTGTTCACTAAAAACAGGTGGCTGCTATAGAGGTGACCACTAATACAGGCATGACAGGTTTGACAACATTCTTTCGCATGATCGAACATAGGGCTGTGAGGCAGAATGGTTGGAGTAGGGCTCTGTGGATGCAGCCCCACCATAAAGTTTTCAAATGCCCATAATTCAAGTAAATCATCGCATCTTATAGAAATAATTTGAAAAATTTGTTTTAGATTTTTGCACTGCCATACTGGAGTGCGATATTAGAGTAATGCGGAGAGAGGTGGGTCGAGGTCGCGGGAGAGATTAATAGGGGAGAGAGGCCTTATAAAGGAAGAGAGGGGGTGAGAAGTAGAGAGTATACGAAGAGTGGAAGGGGTAGACTGATACAAAAAATTAGGATAGAGGAAGGGGTGAAAGAGGGAGCGAGAGAGAGTATTAGAGTAAGGGGGGGGGGGGGGGGGGAGGTGGCATTAGAGAGAAAGGGGCAGGGGGCGGAGAAACTTACCAATATGTTAATAAGCCCATTCCGATAACACAGCCCTCCATCATTCTCAGCAGTCTGTTTGTGTTTACGCCCTCTGTCGCCTGGAATCAATACCGGTCGGGCTTCGTCGATCTAAAGTAGATGTGAATTTTACAACCAATATGAACTCAACACTGAGCAATTATTGGTAATATTGCTGATAACTTATATCGTTTCTCCAATATCTTCTCACACGTATATGACACTTTCTTTCTTTCTCGAACGTTTAAATTGCCGCATTTCACTTTTGTGAAAATGAAAAAAATCAACTTGAAACTTGAAGCTTGAAATGTGAAGACTCTTTCGTAAACTTTACCTGTCCGATACATTATCTACTACTGTTTTTATATTTCTTTATCCATTTATTTAAATACTTATTTCCTGATACTTTCCTCCGCTTTCCCGATACTTATTGCATTTCCCTGATACTTTGCCCCTTTAATCCCTCATATTTACATACTGTCCTGCACTCTCCGGATATTTCGAGCAATATACCCCATACCGGATAGTTTGCACATTTCCCGACATTTCCCCACTCATAATATTTGATTCCTTTCCGCATTCTTCCAATATTTTCAGCTATACCCCAAACAATCCTATACATTCCTGCACGTTCCTTATACATAATCCTCTCTTTCTTTAATGTATTCCCGCTATTTCCTACCGGTTCGAGATGGCGGCAATAATCCAGTAGTCGCTGCATCCTCTCTGCAAAGCCGTCGCCGAAATGTGACGGGTTTATTGCGATGAACGTCTGTCCCTGTCAAAACAATGTACAAAGAAAATGAAGAGCATGATAGTTACATAATTGCGCTTAGAAAATCAGTTAAAAGTGCCGTATACATTGTATGCATTATTATTCATATTATGTTCACAGAAACATTTTTTTTTTTTATCAAACTGATAAGAATAATTCAAAAACTTAAATTTATTTTCTGGTCTGTAGGCTACTCTTTTGACAATTTATAATTTGTTACACAAAGGGAAATTAAACATAATGTGCCCAATTCAGTCGGAATACGCCATTGTACTCACTCTGCTTTCAAATGAAAATTAGGAATACGATAACGACTGTCTGACCGTATAAGAAAAACAAAATAATAACGTCGGTTACAAAAATAATCTGATAAGGCAATCGGTTTGAATGTCGAAGCAGTTTAAATTAAATTTGTCCCGCATGGGCAGACAGTTGAAGTATCTAAATGGGAGATTCCCTTTTCCCCATTAAGATCTTACCCGCGATTATAGACATACTGTAAAACACTTATTGTTACAACATACAAATAATACGAAATACAAAATTGAAACGGTTAGATTTTAAATCTGCGTTTTTTCAAACAAAATGCTTACCAAGTTTTCTCCCACGGACCCGACTCCAGGAACCTTTGTTTTGAATGTGTCCTTAATGAAGGCTGATCCGGCCAGGACACTGGTCAACACCTCGACCATTAGGATCAGACCAAAGCCCTTGTGACCAACTGGTCAAAACAAAATAATATATATTATTTTGTTATAAAGATGCATTCAAATTGTCTTGGGTGCATGATACGAAATAATACTGGTACAGATAATATAATTGTATTGTATTATAATAACATTATTTATAAAATGGCAAAGAGAAGGTTGATCCTACGTTGTTGTGACCCACCTGATCAGAACAAAATGATTGATCTTACAAATTGATAAGATGCAAATTGCATTAGTCATGTTTAATAGTTGATAAAGATATACAACTGAAAAAAGGTTGGTACAATTATTGATTTGATTATCTTCATAGAGAAGGCCGACCCTGTCTTCATCTCTGGTCACACCCACGACCAGTAGGATCAGATCAAAGCCCTTGTGACCACCTGACCAAGACGAAATAGTAATATATTTAAAATTATAAAGATTCAAACAACTATACCTATAGTTTTAAATTAAAACATTTAATTTCAAACTATAGGTATAGTTGCTTGAATCTTTTTTTTAAAAGACTCGTACATTTTTAAAGGGACACAATTCCTTGTTTATCTTTAAGATTTTTGTAAGATTGGTTATTTTGTATTCATTGACAAAGAAGATCTACAGCTTCACATATATGAGTCATTAATCATGTTAGTCTTTATCCTGTATTTCATGTATTGGGTTATTTAATTATTGGCCGGGCTACCTGCAGACTCGCCGAAACCGCCAAGCGGAAGAACACCACCTTCGCCGAAAATACTTGCAGCTTTCTGAGTGGGTAACCCGTCTCCCCCTACACCCCATCCCTCTGGTACCTCGCCCGTCCCTCGCCGCATACTCTGCCTCACCTGTATCGAAGTACAATTATCATATCTGATTAGTAATATTTAAAGGTAATATTGTCCTTTTGCAAGCCAAATTCAAAAGTTGCAATGTGATCCATTAACTTTGTCAAATTAAGCCAAAATCACTAGGTGGCATTCACTATTCTCTTGTACCTTGTACCTTGGCTTAAATGACTTTATATTTTCAAATGTCTCCTTATAAATAGATATATAGATGATAGAATCTCACATCAACGTTCACCCTTTCCCTCGGTATACATCGCATCAATTTAGTTGAAGCTATCAGAAGAATCTATCAATTTCATTTATTTAGTATGTAAGATTGAAGTCTCAATATCACTTTTGATAACAGTTTTTTATGAAGATAATGGATTAGCTGCTTCTTTTTGAAAGGATTTAGTAACTTCGTTGACAAAGGATTGATAACATGATTTTATTTCTGTAATATGGTATGTCCACTGAGTGATTTGTGAACATTTCATAGTAAATGAGTGACATAAAATTATTATGACCGAGTAAAGAACGACAATGCGTAGTGATTAGTGATATTTGCTAACTCATTGCATTAACTTTGTTCACAGCTGAAAGTATCACAGGGAGACTTTCTATTCGGAACACTTCAATCATAAATATCTTTTCATCGAACGAGAAATACGGAAAACCGAAACATGTTCCATGCTTGTTTGGTAATACGAATGGAACAAAGTAATACTGTATATGATAACCCGTATTATATTAGTTCAAAGTAAGTTAATATGGAGATTTCGACAATGTTAATAGATCCCTTTAGACATGCCTGTCCCATTGCTGCCGTTGTCAACGATGAGTCGAAGAGTAGATGGTCTCCATTCAGACCCGGAGCTGCGATGCACAGTGGGTTGGTTCCAATAGACCGTCCTTTGGAACCAGGTGCGACTGTGCTTGGCCAGGAATTGGACATGCACAGACCCTGCAAGATCAGTATTAAAACAGACAATTAAGGATTTTTCTTATGTTTTTCTGAACCCAACCCCTGCATGGCTACGGGCCTGCTAAATTAGTGATCTTTCTTTAGAATTTGCATGTTCTTCCTTCCTCTTGCTCTATTCCCTTCAATTTTCAGAGATATACCATATTACCTTCTTTTTGGCCTCGATTGTTTCAGGGACATTTGCCTGTGTAGTTGGATTTTATTCATTATTTTTCAAATTTATTTTACAAACGTGTTCAATTAATACAAATTATTCACGCATTGGACCGCTCTTTATCGCCACCATCCGAGAGACGCAGCCCTCCGAGATGTTTCTACCGCTATATAAGAACACATCCTCATTTGTTTTATATTCAACAACCTTTGTTTGAATGCCAATGGGATAAGGGAGGATTGATTTATATACATTGCCTCCAATCAATACGTCCAATATGCTGATTATCTGTCTCGATATTTCGTCATACACCGAACACTTTCACCCAAACTTATGATGCCACCATCTTCTTCACAGGGTGTCGAGTAGCATAACGATGAGGTCATGGAGACTTTGCGATGCATATTTCATGTTATTATAATAACTGGTGTCATAGGCAATCTATTAATTTGATAGGCGAGTGGTATATCAGTTTCATTTACTCCGCTAAAAAAGAGCCGGTGACACTTAAATAACAGTCAGCTAAGCTTTCTCTAAGAAATGATCGAATTAAAGATGAATTATTATAAAAACGAATAAAACATAAAATTATTACCACCGCTGAAGGAGAGTTAAATGAAACACTCTTATAATAATGATTATCATTGATATCACTATCATTATGTTTACTTACGATGAGGCCCTTCTGACAAGCTTTCATCGAGTACCATCCGAGACTGCCGATGTGATGTGAGCCTGTGGGAAACAAATTGAACCGATATTTAGTAATAATAATAGAAAATACACTAAATATATATAAATATGACGCCCATCATGTGCCCATGAAGCTATACTTTGATACATTATGCGCATGGTTAAATCCGGGCTTTGTGCTATATGCTGATTATTGGGTATCGAACCACGCCCTTTCATTGAACGGCTATTACTTATTAGTGTATTGACTTGAGCCCACTGTTCACTACATTAAACGATCCGATCTGACGAACATTAACTGATCCGAATACTGTATAATCCTTGGCCCCGTTGCAGAAAGAGAAATAATCGATTGTATGTTACAATTATTAATTGTAAGGCAGACAAATTTCCGCGTTTCAACCAATCAGATTTGCGCATTTGGAACACATGATCTGACTTACATGCACTCGATTGTAACTTACAATCGATTGTATTATCTCTCTGCAAAGGGGCCATAAATCTGACGAACGATAAATGATACGAATTATTCTACATGCCGTTGTCTTCTCGGGCCATCTCAGTGGCCTTGCCCATACACATGATGCAGAACGATTCGACATTGTCGACATAGCCAAGGCAACCGCCCCCATCCGCCAACGCGGAATGTTCACGAGCCTAATAGAATAACAAATTTTCTACCTGAATCTAGCAACCAAAATTAATAATTTTGCCGCAATATGGACTTACCTTTTACAGTGACCCAGCCTATGCCGTTGTCTTGGGCCATCTCAGTAGCCTTGTCCATGCAGAAAGACCCGACGACAGAGCCCAGGCAGCCGCCACCATCCACCCACGCCGAGCAGGGGCCTTCCTTCGTGACAACAGGTTCAGAGGCAATTATTGTGCCCGCCTTGATGTTCAACAAATGCAGATCTTAACAAAACAAAAAAAAATGACAAAATTGAGTTGATTAACTTATCATTTTAATATTTTGAGGGACCTTCCTTCGTGATAATGGTTCCGAGGTAATCATTGGGCCCGCCCTTGATGTTCAACAAAATGCAGGTCTTTAAAAAAGGGTCAAAATAATTTGATTAACTTATCATTTCACTAATCAGTTCATTTCAGTGTTGAATTCATTCATTTAGAAATTGACATTCAACTTGTAACCTTCAATAAAGAAATATCTATATAAATCGTCCATTGAGAAACTAATCGGGAGTATCTAATTGTAGGCCTTTTATGAGGCTGTTTATATAGAAACATGTATTCAAATACAATATCAACATATTTTGACTATCATGAAGGTTGAACAAAATAAAAAAGCTACTAAATTCAGATTAGGTTAATCACTTTTTAATTAATTAATTGATTAATTAATTCAAAATTCAAAATAATTAACTCAAAATACATGAATATGAATCGACATTTTGTTGTATGACCATGATGACCGTAAATTTTATTTAGTGACAAATGAGGCCTATGTTACAATACGGTGTTCTCCAATGAGGAACGGTAATCAGTTAAGAGAAATTAAATAATTACAAGAGTTAACAGACAGACAAGAAGATGAATACAAAACACTAGACATTACACTTACACGACAACAAGAGTCCATGGCGCGAATAACGTCCATGGACTCATTGAGGCTTGGATTAAAGGGATAGTACAGTTTGGGTCAAACTGAATTTTAGTAACCAAAACCTGCACCATAACATTACAAACTATAATAGTTGTAACTCCACCATGCTCAAAATGTATACAAATATTACTAACTACTAAGTAAAAAGCATGTTATCATTCAAAAAGAGTAGTTAAAACACAAAAGGGCGCTCTCTAAAAATGATTGAATAGAGAGATCATCAACAACTATTTAAAAACCTCTTTTGTAAATTTTGAAAAGTGTAAGCATTTTATATATTTGTTTGTAAATCATAAAAAAAAACCTGGGGCCCCATCTTTATTCCGGTCGGATATATTAATATTTCAGCTGGTTCTAAACAGCTTTTCATCAAATAAAGTTTATTCTCTCATTAAAATTGCATGCTCTTTCAAATTTGACACTCAGTTTTTCATTACCTCACAAACAAATTGTTTCTTTAAGCGCCCTCTATACCAAAACTGAACTACCCCTTTAAGCCTCCCAAATGGTAAAAAGAAAGACATAATTCTCGTGAATTAAAGTAGTGTATCATTCACTCTTAAAACACCTGGGTCAGACTGATCCGGAAAAGAGTCCGTTGGGGCCACACTCCATTCCTGGTCAAGAAAATGACTCGGAATTGGGTCAGATGTGACCCTATTCCGGGTCTTCGTGACCCTATTCCGAGTCATTTTTTGACCCTGAACGGAGTGTGGCCCCAACGGACTCTTTTCTGGGTCAATTCTGACCCGGGTGTTTTTAGAGTGTTATATACGCGAAAAAGGTGGGATGAATGATTCAAAATGGAGTATTATCAAATGGTTGTTGTGATCTGCAGCCAGATATCGGGGCGTATTATGATGGAAAGATAAAGCGAGAAAGGGAGATCACTGTAAAGTGAAGAGGGAGCAAGGAAACAGGAGGGATAAAGCTTGACCTGCTTGAAAAGAAGTAAATCAAATTGTTGAAATGTAGGTATGAATCAGTAAAACAATACTTGAGTAAGTCATAAATAAGTCTTATTTTCAGTTGAAAAAAAATCAGATTCTAGGCATTTTATACTAAATAACAATTGGTTATTAGTTTATAATTTTGCAATTACAAAAATAATAATGACATTTAATATAATGATTGCAATTATGGATTTAAATTGTAATAAGTACACATGGGAATACCAGAGGCACAATATGCCTATCATATATTCTGGATTTGAAATGTTTTATGCAACATGCTGATAAAGCATCATCATCATCATCATCACCATCACTTGCACAAACATAAGATAACATAATAAACATAACAGAACAAACTAGAGAAAATACACACGACTTTTAAGTCACCTTTAAGTCACCTTTAAAAAAAAAAAAAATGTACGTGGGCCTTTTAGCTCTCACACCGGTGACTCTGGAAAATGGTCCTCCCCCCCCCCCCCCCCCCCCCTCTCCCATCTAAAAAAACGGATCGACGCCTCTGATTTTAATCTGACGTCATACTACCATCCCATACTTAAGCAGTAAGTGAAACAACTAGTGGAATAAAGAGACGGATGTTTTGGTCTAAGATAGACCCACATGCGTATCAATGTATATGTTTGGACTTCAATAATGTTACCTAACATCTCGAGACCGTGTGTGGTCTTTCCCCTGTAATCGGCATCCAGTAAGACCGCGGCTTCGATGCGGCCATGGCTCGTCGGCAGTCCAGCCCGCTCAATGCACTCGACGACGAACTCCTCGACGCGTTCTCGCGTCACGAAAACAACTTCATCGTCTTGGTCAGTGCTACTTCCTTGCATGATCCTATTTTTGTCAAAATAATGCCTTTTGGTGACTTCGTGATGGATGTCCAATATTCTCCTTTTAATGTCGACTCTTCATAAATCAATGAACGGACGAAGTTAACGAACTAGTAAACCTTGATTGCTTTTATCACTAATGTACCTATACAATGGTATATTCGAGGGCTAAGTTATATCGTGAAATTATGACAATTAAATACATTGAATCATCTTTTCGTAACAAATTCAGTATCATCTT
Organism: Echinarachnius parma; assembly: GCA_037951105.1. Classification (NCBI taxonomy): domain Eukaryota; kingdom Metazoa; phylum Echinodermata; class Echinoidea; order Clypeasteroida; family Echinarachniidae; genus Echinarachnius; species Echinarachnius parma. The sequence goes on from JBAMJV010009311.1 coordinate 62,462, forward strand.
TTCGTAACAAATTCAGTTGAGATAAATATGAAAATAATGTTCACCGTTTCCAACTTGTAGATACTACACATAAGATATCGGAGAAAATAAATTATAGCCAATAGCAATTATATACCATTTTCTCTCACAAGATATTCACAGTAATATGTGCCGCACAACTGATCAATGTATTAAATGCGTAATAGACGGGGCTTGGTACTTGTGTCTATGACTAAGCGAGTCTCTGTAATGCCACAAACACACACACACACACAAATTACAATAATGCGGGTTTTAAAGGGGTAGTTTAGTTTTGGTAGAGAGGGCGCTGCACATCACAATTTTGTTGTGAGGTAATGAAAAACTGAGTGTCGAATTTGAGAGAACATGCAATTTTAATGGCAGAATAAACTTTATTTGGTCAAAATCGAACCAGAAACGGCTGAAATATGAATAAATATATCTGATCTTATAATTATCATGATTATTTGGGGCCCAAATAATTAGATGATTTTTAGAAAAAAATAAAAACATGCTTGGACTTTTTCAAAAATTTTCAAAAGCGTTTTTTAAATAGTTGTTGATGATCTCTCTATTTAATCATTATATCAATAAAACATCACATGCATAATTTTGTATGAAAAATGGTTGAAACCAATGCCTTTTTAAAAAGCGCCCTCTTGTGTTTTAATGCCTCTTTTTGAATGATAACAGGCTTTTTCCTTCGTCGTTTGTAATTTTGTTTACCTTTCGAGCATGGTGGAGTTATAACTATTAGTTTATAATGTTACTGTGCAAGTTTTGGCTACTAAAGTTCAGCCTTACCAAAACTAAACTACCTCTTTATTAACAAGCCACGTTATGTACACTTTAAAACCAGAGACCGAGATCGAGTAAAGTGTCCCGAGACTTTTATTGGACTCCGTGGGAGTTATTCAGTCGCGTGCATCATGAACAGATTGAATTATGAATGATTGTTCGTGATCCGATTGAATGATCATATATAATACATGACTGCCCGCGTCTTTATATTATAGTTACTTTATGGGACTGCCAACCCCCCCCCACACCCCCCCCCTTCCCCCCCCCCCCCCCACAGCGTTTTGAAAACGCGGCAATACTTGGTCGAGGTTTGTCATTTGAGCCGAGTATACGTACGCCGCC
>JBAMJV010009312.1:0-28530 GCA_037951105.1 Echinarachnius parma
TTTGAAATTTAAATTCACTTTATAAGTATAACATTTCTTTTTAGAATTCCAGGAATCCCATTTTCTTTGCCTTCTTTTAAAGAATAATCTTCTCAGACTCTCTCCTACGTTTAATTATACCGTTTATCCTACCTCCTTTAATTAATTCTTTTCAGAACAGATATTTTGCGAAAGAATACCCTTTCCCTCGCCTATCCACTTCTCTACTATCTCTTTCCACAGTTCTTTTCAGAGTTACAACATTAGGCCTACATTGTATTACTGAAAGCTTCACTAGTAATCAGCAACACCATGGAATCCATCGTGATTCGTTATCGTCTTTATCTTTCTCAAGAACAGGTTTAGGTTTTCAAATGTAAAATCATTGTTTTGGGAAAATTGCCGAAAATAACTTTATTGGGCAAACTAATTGATTAGCATTGTTGAAATAGTATAACAAAAAGGCTTGCGCGAACAATCTGAACCTTAGTATCGTTAAAATGAGAAATATCAGTTGAAATCTTTATTCATGCCGCTGACATTGGGCCTAAATTCACCACCAACGTGGTGCAGTATCTACCATATGATTTGCACGCAACCACGAACATGTGGTTTAATTGTGTCAGCTACTGACATATTTCATTTTTAACATTTGATTGCTCAAATATTTAATTTCAATGCAGTTTATGTCCAAATCTTTACATTAACAGACGAATTATGATATATTCTTTCACATGGTTGGTGAAAAAAGCAAATTTTTTTCATTTTGTTGTTGGTGGGGCGTTTGGCAGTACTGTCATTTGCCTTTAAAGGAATAGTTGAGTATTGGTCAAACTAACTTTGGTATCCAAACCTGCACCATTACGGTACAAAGTAATAGTTTATACACAATTACAAACGACTAAAATCCCATTCATACTTACGTCTAGCACTGGCTAGGCACTGGCTTGCTGGACACAAATACCGACCATTCATACTTGGAATCAACAGTGGATAACTGACGCGCAAGTATGAATACAAACAGTGGCTTGGAAACGTCTTAAATGACGTAGTACACTCCTTTTGTGACATAAGAATGACTAAGCAAATTCTGAACGAGCAAGACCGTAATGCGCATGCGTAACATTGTGCTAGACGATAACAGTGTCTAACATCACAATAATGCCAGGCTAGGCTGAGCCAAGACTAATTTTACACTAATTTTTAATTTTAAACCCTAACCCTTATAAGAACACTTCTAGCAGATAAATTCAAACACATTAACATCAATTAAAAGGTCGTTCACTATTTTTTTCTCATATGTATTGTTAGATGACCTTTCAAAAGTGAGAACATACATGTCAAGTAAAAGGTCATTCCCCATTATGTGTCCTCATGTGTTTTGATAGATTACCTTTCTTAGAAAAGGCCCTTGAACATAACTTACAACTGAAAGGTCGTTCCCCAGTATGTGTCCTCATGTGTATTGATAGACAACCTTTCTTAGAAAAGGCCTTTGAACATAGCTTACAACTGAAAGGTCGTTCCCCAGTATGTGTCCTCATATGTTCTGTTAGATGACCTTTCTGACAGAAACCTTTAGAACATACCTGGCAAATGAAAGGTCTTACACCAGTATGTGTCGTCATGTGTCGTGCTAGAGCATATTTGTGTGAGAAAGTCTTTGAACATAACTTACAACTGAAAGGTCGTTCCCCAGTATGTGTCCTCATATGTTCTGTTAGATGAACTTTCTGACAGAAACCTTTAGAACATACCTTGCAAATGAAAGGTCTTTCACCAGTATGTGTCCTCATGTGGCTTATTAAAGTACTTCTGTGAGAGAAAGCCTTTGAACATACCTTGCAAGTAAAAGGTTGTTCACCAGTATGTGTCCTCGTGTGTACTGATAGATGAATGCTCTGTGAGAAAGCCTTTGAACATACCCTTGCAACTGAAAGGTCTTTCACCAGTATGTCTCCTCATGTGTTTTGATAGATGACCGTTCTGTGAGAAAGCCATTGAACATACCTTGCAAGCATAAGGTCGTTCACCAGTATGGGTCCTCATGTGTATTGATAGCTGACTGCTCTGTAAGAAAGCCTTTGAACATACCTTGCAACTGAAAGGTCTCTCACCAGTATGTGCCCTCATGTGTGTTAATAGTTTACCTTTGTAAGGGAATGCCTTTGAACAAAACTTACAAATGAATTTTGTAAAAGGGCGTTCATTTTCATGTGTCTGTGTATCACATTGATCAGAAATAGTCTTTGAGCCAATGCTGCATTTGCATTGTCCTTCACACTTTGAGGACTTCCAGTACACTGTACATCTTCATGATCCTCATGAAGTTTGTCTGTGCCTTTCCTTGAGTGAAACTTTGTGTTGCATGTACCTATAATACCTCCCAAAAGTGCCTGCCTGGACCTTGCTTCTCCCAGGCTCATCAAGCCATTGCATTTTCCACAGGAAGCATCTGTTGCACACCCATCTCAAGATCAGACTTTCCTGCAAGGATTGATATTGACATGGAATCAATCATCTGTTGACATTTTTGCTTTCCATAACACAATTAGTCAGACAATGGTTATTGACAGAAACAAAAGAACAACTTATATATCACACCTCCTTAGTACATAAAAGCAATTTGGATCACCCTTGTTCCTCGAACAGACCTTTTACAAGCCATGGTTTGTTCCCTGAACACTATTTCAAATATCTGCATTTACATTCTTTTGTTCGAAATTTGGGAATAAATGAGTAAAACTAAATATTACATTTATGGTTGAATTTGTTTTAGATCTGATCAAAGGTTGGTGGAGGACAGATTACAAAAATGTTTATATCAAAAGTGCAACAGTGTATCAGCAGTCGATAGATTGATTGCCACTGGCATAACTTATTACCACCGGCAGTATAGACATGTTGAAGGTTGTCTTCTTTGTTTATCTGTGTTTGATGAATGCAGTATTTGTTGTAGAGGGGCAGGTCCAAGCTATTTGGATTGTGACGTACGGGACATTCAGAGACTTTAAACAAGAAATAACAACGGATGAAATTATTTATATGGCTATCTTTTTGTATGAGTCTGTGGCTATTATAGGCTAGTTCATTTGTGGAAAGTTTCAGTTCAGACCAATTCTTAAATTAATTTTTAATGCAGTTAATGTGCTGCGTGACGTACGGGACCAGAGAATTTCTGACTTTTTCAAAAATAAGTTCATCGTAAAAGTTCTCTGAATTTATTAAGTTATGAGATTTATGGTATAGATATCTTAATTCCTTATGGAATCAAGCATTAATCACAAGTGTTACCATATTTTTCTGACCTTTCGTTGTTATGTAATATACCAAAACATAAATGTGTGTATGTGACGTACGGGACACGTGACGTACGGGACAACTTTTTTCCTATGGGAAAATGCATTGAAATGAAGAATTTTCGTCAAAATTTGTTAAATGTGAACAATTGTAACTTAAATCAGTGACAATTAGAGTGTTTTAGAACCCAATTAAATACTCTGACCATCACTTAATATTCTCTGAATTAATTTATGAGGTAAATCAATAAAAATATTACTTTAATAAAGAAAAAAAAACATACGATGCATATAATTCATACACGCTATATTACCATTTTTATTTCATTTACCCATCTATCATGTGCAGTCATGCTTCTTTTCTCATTTCTTTCATCCATTCCATTCAACATTGCTAAATGTATTTAAATCAAAATTAATGAAGAAGATGAACTTGAACTTGAAAACTTTTATTTAAACTTGTTTGAAACACAGGGGCACACTCGGCACATATTTTGTCAAAGAAAATTTCTTGTGCTCTAAGTGTTTGTGAACAAAGATAATTACAAATTATATGAAGTCTTTTCTTCATAACTTGTTTGAATTTATACTTAATAGTAATATCACAGAATTTTGATGGCATTAAAAGATAATGCCGAACATATTGTCTTTTTTTATTTTTTATTACAGATTAGAGATTATAAATTACACATGAGAGCTTAATACCATGTGCTATTCTTGCTTACAGCATCTACGAGTTGTAAAAGCCAGCTTCTGGTGCATCTACTACCATATCATTTCATTAGACTAATTCCAGAACAAGTACACTATTATGATTTACATATTTAACATCCTGCCAATGTTTGGGACATCAACTGGCAAAATACCAAAGTTGATAATACCAAGGGTCTGGCTTGAAGACTAATTACATCAAATTCAGTACAAGTAAATTCCTAGAAGGGACCCAGTTGGAATGTTCATATATCCCTGTATACAACCAGTTTCCTAACACAGTATATTTTTTCCTTTTGGTCATTTCCTTTTTCACATCTTGCAGTGGTTTTATATGGGGTTGTCCCGTACGTCACACAATTGTCCCGTACGTCACATTTCTTAATTTGATTATGTAATCAACACAGAATTTTTTTAATTTTTGTTAAACCTATTTTTTGGTAGGTATTCATCTAAATTAGAACTTCCTAGAATATCTTTAAAAAAAAAATTTATTTTCATAATTAAAATTAAACAAATTATGTTCAAAATTGTGACGTACGGGACATCACACTTTGGACCCTACCTCATTTGCATAATTAATTAATTTTGAAAGTTTTTATATTTTTTTCCTATTTTCTAGCATGATGGTCTACATGTCCCAAGATATTTAATTTTAAAAAGATAATTCAAATGGGATACAAAAATAAAAATGTAATGTCCCGTACGTCACGCTAATCAATACAAATCGAAGTTCGTGACCTTGGCATTCTTCGTATTTTGATAAAAAACATTTTCTTTTATCAGATTCATAAAATTCATAGTTTCAGCTTTAAAATGATGTATAGTTTGTTATATATATATAAAGATGAAATTTGACCCCCAGAGGGGACAATGGGCCGTATGCATAAAGACAAGCAATTGCTTATAAGCAATTGCTTTAAGCACAAGCAAGAGCTTGTCAAGCAAAAGATCAAGTTCAAGCAATTGCTTGAATTCATATGCACAGGCTTTTGCTTGTGCTCAAACCTTTTGCTTGCACAGCCAAGCATTTGCTTACGTGTTGGACAAAGGATCGTTACGGTTGTGCGAACATCGCACTGCAGGACAACAATGCTTCGTGCCCGACCTGGCGGTAGTATTTTTTTCTTACGCAAATAGCGAAGAAACAGCACAGAGCATCAGGGGGGTTTCTGTGCAGATCGATGGACACAAATTGCCGTAAAAAGTCTAAAATAACAGGAATTTGATTAAATATGAAATCACAACATAATCTCTGAAATAAGGAGCATGTAATCATCCTGAAACGGTATGAAAATTTGATCCTTAAACGCGAATGCCCTGAGTAAGCAAGAGCTCAAGCTGGTCCGGAGGTGCTTGAAAAAACGCAAGCAATTGCTTATCAAGACAAGTAAAAGGTTCGTTTTATGCATACGGTTTTAAGCAATTGCTTGTTTGGTAAGCATTTGCTTACGAGCCGTAAGCAATTGCTTGTGCTTGTAAGCAAAAGCTTTTGCTTACAAGCAATTGCTTGTTTGTGTGCATACCGATTCAAGCAAAAGGCTAGCACAAGCAATTGCTTGTTTTTATGCATACGGCCCAATAGCTTGGACCTGCCCAGAGGCAAAAGAAAGTTGTGGCATCATGTTCCTTACTACAATACTCTTACCATATAAGACATTTACCAAACCTAACAAAATGAAAGGGTTTTCATCAGTTTGTGTCCTCATGTGTCAACTTAGGCCACTTTTGTAAGAGACTAGATGAATCTTCGACTGCGAAAATGATGCCTCCATCATTCCGCGATTTAAATATATCAAGCCCAAATTAACATACACAGAATTAATTCTGTCAACTAAATTTTGATGGTAATCTGTCTATCAAATCTTGACATATCACAATTATGAGCTATATACAGGGTGGCCCAAAAAAAACGGAACGGGGCACTTCTCAAAATATAATACCACAATGTTTATGTTCCTCGGATAGGGTGTCCTTTCCAATGAAAAACGATACCAAGAACAGTAATTTTGGTCAGGTCGTTTTTGTTTAAGGACGCAGTGAGTGAGACCATGTCAGGTGCCGATTTGTGTCGATATCGACCTAGTCAATGCCAGTTTAAATGCACTCTTTGCCCGCAATACCATTCAGCGAGCATGCCCATTATCTCGGCACAAGGCTGAGTGCACACTAACAACAGTGCGCAATGCTCAACGCTATGAACGGCGGTTCGTGCGATTCATCAAGTGCTGGCTCAATACAAATTGACAAAAAAGAGAACCTGACATGGTGTCACTCACAGCGCCCTAAAACAAAAACTACACGACCAAATTGACTGTTCTTGGTATCGTTGTTTATTTGAAAAGACAATCTATCCGATGGACAGAAAACATTTGTTACTATATTTTGGGAAGTGCCCCGTTCCGTTTTTTTTGGGCCACCCTGTATAAGTGACCTTGACCTTTACCCTCATGACCCAACATTTTATTAGTTTATTAGCTCCCCAAAATTCAAATTGTAGGTACCAAGTTTGACGGTTATTTGTCAACTGATTCTTGAGATAATTTTACAAAATGAGTCCTGTGACCTTGACCCCATGACCCCAAAATCTAATGACTACAAATGCTCCCTAAGATACATTCAGATACCAAGTTGGATTGAAATCTGACATTCAGTTCTTGAGATTTCCAATTACAAGCTCTTTTTGCATGTATAATGAGCCGTGTGACCTTTGACCTTTGACCTCATGACCCCAAAATGTAATCAGTTCATCGGCTCCCCACGATACATACATGTACCAAGTTTGAGCAGAATCTGTCAATCGGTTCTTGAGATACGCGATTACGAGCTATTTTTGCACATATGAGCTCTGTAACATTTGACCTTTGACATCATGACCCCAAAATCTAATCAGTTCATTGGCTCCCCAAGATACATACATGTACCAATTTTGGTCAGAATCCGTTCTTGAGATAACGCGATCACGAGAACGGGACGTAAGTACGTACGGACAGATGGACGGACGGACGAACAACCCGAAAACATAATGCCTCAGGCAACTTCGTAATGGAGGCCTAAAAACCTTTGCACATATCTTGCAAGAAAACTTTTTACTTGTATGTGTCCTTGTGTGTTCTGTCAGATTATTGCTCCGCCTTTGAACAAACCTTGCAAGTGAAAGGTAGTTTCATTATGTGTCCTCATGTGTTTTGCTCGATCACCTGTTTGAAAGAAAGCCTTGGAGCATACCTTGCAACTAAAAGGTCATTCACCAGTATGTATCCCCATGTGCCTTGTTAGATCTCTTTTGTATAAGAAAGTATCTGGACACACATTGCAAGTGAAAGGTCGTTCACCAGTATGTGTCCTCATGTGTACCGCTAGATTACCTGTGTGTGAGAAAGGCTTTGAGCATACCTTACAAGTGCAAGGTCGTTCACCAGTATGTGTCCTCATGTGATATGTTAAATGACTGTTCTGTGAGAAAGTATTTGAACATACCTTGCAACTAAAAGGTCTTTCACCAGTATGTGTCCTCATGTGTCTTTGTAACTCACTTTTGTGAGAGAAATCCTTTGAACACACCTTGCAACCATAAGGTCTTTCACCAGTATGTGTCATCATGTGTACTGATAGATGACTGCTCTGTGAGAAAGCCTTTGAACATAGATTGCAAATGAAAGGTCTTTCACCAGTATGTGACCTCATGTGACTTGTTAGATGACCACTCTGAGAGAAAGCCTTTGAACATACCTTGCAACTGAAACGTCTTTCACCAGTATGGGTCATCATGTGTCTTGTTAGTTGAGCTTTCTGAAAGAAAGCCTTTGAACATAGATTGCAAATGAAAGGTCTTTCACCAGTATGTGTCTTCATGTGACTTGTTAAATGACCTTTCCGAGAGAAGGCCTTTAAACATACCTTGCAACTGAAAGGTCTTTCACCAGTATGTGTGTTCATGTGTTTTGTTAAATGACGACTCTGAGAGAAAGCCTTTGAACAGACCTTGCAAGTGAAAGGTCTACCAACAGGCGTGGGACGTTTATTCATGTGTTTCTTTAAATTGACATTTGATAATACAGACAACTTTTTATCCTTTGTTAAAATGTGTGTATTAGAATGGTATCTTTTAATAACCCCAGAACCAATTCCAAGCTTAAATTTCTCACAAGATTGTCCATATTTGTGTTTCAGTAGATCCCGGTTGTCAAGGAATGTCTTTGAACACAGGCTGCATCTGTACTGTCTGCTACCATCTTTGTCACAGTCCTCACCCATTATTCCCAAACGATCCTCACTAAGTTCATCAGTGTTCTTTCCTGATTGAATCCTTGAGCAACATGTACCTGTATCGCCCTCCTGAAGGGCCTGCTTTTCTGGCACTCCTAGGTTCAAAGAGGTAGATTCCAGTCCCTTTTCCTGATGATCAGCATTTTCTGCAAAGGAACATGAAATGTAGTAAATGTTTGCCCAAGTGTTCTCAAATGTAATTAACTTTTAATTTGCCAGGGATTTTAATGCTCTATAGCATTTGTGTGAATTGTAACTCACAAAAGTGCGAGCTTGTCACTCAATGAGTTACAGTAATGTGACTTTTTCTCAAATTATTTTTGAAAAGGAAATATATGAGAGGGTTTGGAAGATCTAATCTGCATTAAATAAACCATTATTCATTCAAAATGTCCACTGTGTTCTAGAGTAGGCCTCCTGATTGGTAAAAAAATAAAAACATAAATTTACTTTATTGCAAGGCTCGACACTCGCACTGGCCCGCTGGCCCGGGGCCAGTAAAATTGAGAGAAAAATACACCAAGAGATCCAAGTGTAAATCTGGGGTACTCCCTACCTGAATCCTTTGACTCGACATTACAACATGTCCTGGTTGTTCCATGAAGTGTTGGATGATTGGTCTCCTTTGACTCGACATTACGACATGTCCTGCTTGTTCCATGAAGTGTTGGATGATTTGTCTTCTCTCTTGGGATGTCTGCTCCAGAATACATTGCTTGTTTCTGAAACTCAGCAGCTTGGGGTTCAACTTTCTTGCATATATCACACTTCATGACAATGCTCTGCTCCGTACCACCAAAGGAATACTGGAATCTGCTACCGTGCAGTACCTTGTGACAGTCCTCACACTTAGCAAGTTTTTTCCTGATGCATAGTTTTTGTAGCACAATCTTAGCGGTCTTGATTTGAGGAAACGTACTCTTGATCTCTCTGGAAGTTAATGATGGCGGACTATTTAGCAGGATATTGCTTTCTCCATCCCAATGTTCATTACCACCTAAATGAAGCAAAGCATGAAATAAAATATAGCAGTAAGAAGGTGCATAGGAGGGATTTTTAATGGGTTGTGCGCAAGTTATTATAGCGGACATTTGACCCGACACTGTCTTAGATATAATCAACTCACATCAATACTGAACCACCAGCATCGGAATGGGAAACAACAGGTGTTTGGATTGAAGGTGAAGATCATTCCAATAGTTTGCCTGACTAATGTGGTTAATTGTCAAAATAATTAGCTACAAAGTAATTTGCAGTATACAAATCATGTTTGAAATCATGTTTTACTCATTTATGCAAAAACAGAGTACAGAATGAAACGTACGGTCAACTGACATCACGTGCGTGTAGTGCACTGGGTAAGCGCTTTTGCTCAAATAACTTACAAGGGTGGTGGCAGGGGCATGCTACATAGGTCTTGCCAGAGTCCACAGGTGATGCCCATAGAAGCCCTTCACTCCCAACATGACTGGCTACACACCCGCATCCAAAAAAAGCGTCGAAAGGATATCATTTTCGGCTATAATACGGCATCATCAACGTTTTCCTTAAAACGGGGTGGTTTTTAGCACTTATTAGAAAAAACCCAGAAAAAGGGTACCTTTTCAGGTGCACAAGTTTTTATGACGTTAGGGTCCATTTCAGAGGCTGATGGACACGGGTGGATAGCACTTCTGTATGAGAGTGACCACCCCCCCCCCCCCCCCCCCACACCCCGGGTCAGAGGGTAGAGTAGGGCATAAAGGGAAGGCGCATGTAGAAGAGCCCTCAATGAGGTATAGGGGGTAGAGTAGAGGATCTATGGATGGCACATGTAGAAGAGCCCTCAATGAGGTCTAGGGGGTAGAGTAGAGGATCTAGGGATGGCACATGTAGAAGAGCCCTCAATGAGGTCTAGGGGGTTGAGTAGGGCATCTAGGGATGAAACATGTAGAAGAGCCCTCAATGAGGTCTAGGGGGTAGAGGATCTATGGATGGCACATGTAGAAGAGCCCCCCAGGTCGAAAAAACAGCTGAAACCAGTTGAAACCAGTTGGAAATTCAACTGGTTTTTACTGGTTTTAACTGGCATCAAGCGGTAGCAGTTTACATTCCCGGTTCCCAGTAAAGATAAATGGATAGATGGAGCAGTCCAGTTAAAACCAGTTGAAACCAATTCAAAATACCAGTTAGAACCAACTACTTTAACTGGTCTTCTTACTGGTAAGCCTTACTGGATTCTTACTCGATTCCAATTGATTCCAGTTGATTCCAGTGTACCAATTTCCATATTGAAACCAGTTGGCCAACTGGTGGTATCAACTGGTACCAGTTCAACTAATTTTCAACTGTTTTTTCGACCTGGGCCTCAATGAGGTCTAGGGGGTAGAGTAGAGGATCTAGGGATGGCACATGTAGAAGAGCCCTCAATGAGGTCTAGGGGTTGAGTAGGGCATCTAGGGATGGCACATGTAGAAGAGCCCTCAATGAGGTCTAGGGGGTAGAGTAGAGGATCTAGGGATGTCACATGTAGAAGAGCCCTCAATGAGGTCTAGGGGGTAGAGTAGAGGATCTAGGGATGGCACATGTAGAAGAGCCCTCAATGAGGTCTAGGGGGTAGAGTAGAGGATCTAGGGATGTCACATGTAGAAGAGCCCTCAATGAGGTCTAGGGGGTAGAGGATCTAGGGATGGCACATGTAGAAGAGCCCTCAATGAGGTCTAGGGGGTAGAGTAGGGCATCTATGGATGGCACATGTAGAAGAGCCCTCAATGAGGTCTAGGAGGTAGAGTAGAGGATCTAGGGATGTCATATGTAGAAGAGCCCTCAATGAGGTCTAGGGGGTAGAGTAGAGGATCTAGGGATGGCACATGTAGAAGAGCCCTCAATGAGGTCTAGGGGGTTGAGTAGGGCATCTAGGGATGAAACATGTAGAAGAGCCCTCAATGAGGTCTAGGGGGTTGAGTAGGGCATCTAGGGATGGCACATGTAGAAGAGCCCTCAATGAGGTCTAGGGGGTTGAGTAGGGCATCTAGGGATGGCACATGTAGAAGTGCCCTCAATGAGGTCTAGGGGGTTGAGCCCTCAGAAGGTTGTGTGTTTGTAAAGGTGCATTATTGAATCTTGAATTTCATTAGCACTGCTAAGGAGTGACATAATATACAGTTCAAATATTGCACCAAATGCCACATTAGATATGTTACAACATGAACAGGGTGTATTCCAGACGTATAGACAAAACTGATTCCCAAGGGAGCGAAGGCGACCGAGAGGGGGGACGTGTTTCATGGGAGGGGGTGTCTGCCCTTGCACATAAGGGAAATTTTGTAAATTTGTAGTCTGGCACATACCAACCTAGGAAGGAAATTTGACTTGACATGAAGTAGAATCTGATTTATCATGTCTCAAAAAACACAATGTTTGAATAGTACTGTATAGTCAAAATAGATTTCCACTTCCCTGCTCAAACAGTAGGAAATTTCATTTGGAGGTGGGAACCCATTCTTACAGCCTAATATTTTTTACCTTCATTTATCGTTTCATCCTCAGTTTCTAATTTGATCTCCATCTTCACCAAGTCTCTCTGGTGATCACTTGACGACTCTGTTGATTCCATGGCAACCTCCTGCAGTCGATCAACCTCAGCATCCAGAGAACCCTCAGGTGGTGCATCCAGATGACTGTCCACTTCAGGCGGTCCTGCAGGTCACATGAAATTCAACTCATTCAAGGCACTTATACTAATGTGACAAAGCATGAAGGCTGGATTTGTCATCAGTGGCACTTCTTAAAGGAATCTAGTAACATTGTCAACATTAAAATCACTTCAACTCTTTAAATTTGTATTACCGAAACAATCTGATCATGAGAGAACATGTTTTGGTTCGAAAGTTCTCTTTCATTATAGAGAATAAAAAATAAATGGATCTTCGACTGCGCGCAGTCGAAAATTATGCCTCCGCCTATCACAAGATTTTAATATCAAGCCCAAATTAATGTGCACTGAATTAATTTTTTTAATATTGTTCATATATTTCGAGTCCTGTGACCTTGACCATATGATCCCAAACTTTGATGGCTACATTGGCTCCCTAAGAAACATTCAGTTACCAAGTTTGATTGAAATCTGACATTTAGTTCTTGAGATTTTGCCATTACAAGCTTTTGTGCATGTACGAGTCCTGTGACCTTGACCTCAACCTCATGATCCCAATATTTTACAGCTATGTTGACTCTTTATGATACATTCAGCCTGATTCAGGTACCAAGTTTGATTGAAATCTGACATTCAGTTCTTGAAATTTTGCCATTACAAGCCTTTTTTGCATATATATATTGAGTCCTGTGACCTTGACCTTTGACCTCGTGACCCCCCAAATCTAATCCGATCATTGCCACCCCAATTTGTACACTCACACTAAGTTTGAAATTGATCCGTCGACCGGTTCTTGAGATATCGCGAGAACGAGGCTTTTTTGCACATATATTGAGTCCTGTGACCTTGACCTTTGACCTCATGAACCCCAAAATCTAATCAGATCATTGCCACCGTAATATGTACACTCATACCAAGTTTGAAATTGATCTGTCACCCGGTTCTTGAGATATCGCGAGAACGAGGCATTTTGCACATATATTGAGTCCTGTGACCTTGACCTTTGACCTCATGAATCCCAAAATCTAATCAGACCATTGTCTCCCCAATATGTACACTCATACCAAGTTTGAAATTGATCTGTCAACCGGTTCTTGAGATATCGCGAGAACGAGGCATTTTTGCATGTATTGAGTCCTGTGACCTTGACCTTTGACCTCATGACCCCCAAAATCTAATCAGATCATTGTCACCCCAATATGTACACTCATACCAAGTTTGAAATTGATCCGTCAACAGGTTCTTGAGATATTGCGAGAACGAAAACGGGACGTACGTACGGACGGACGGACAACCCGAAAACATAATGCCTCCGGCCACTTCGTTGGCGGAGGCATAAAAATAATGGTTGGAGTGCTTCTATTTCAAATTCTCTATGGGAAACTTTCAACTGTATACAAAGTGAGGGCAATGATTATGAGGTGGCAAACATCACTATCCATTTTTGCTCATTACTTGGTCAAGTGACATTTGTTGACCATGAGATGTACACATCTCTCAGTGGACTTAAATCAAAACACAGAAAACACTTATTTCATCATACCTTCACATACGTCAACAAAGTTGAAAGTCCCAGGGCCCCATGGGAGACCAACTTATTGTTGAATGTGCCTTACTTTTATAGTAATCAGAACACAGAAAAGGGGCATAAAAGGTGTGGCGGCATGGGGGTACGTGCCCCCCCCCCCCCCCAATAAAAAAATTGACAATTTTGAAACATTTAAAGGGGACATTAAAAAAAGTTTTACAACCCCCCCCCCCCTCAATAATTTTGCAATTTTGCGTGCCTTCCAATTAGTCCGACCACGCTACGCCATCGTCTCTACACATCTCCAATGTCCATTTCCTCAAAATCCATCATCTTTTCCCCTATCGCGCAGTTAGTACTGTAAGCGAGAGACAGTTACCGGACTTTACTTTTAAGTCTTCATATTTTCATTTTTGGTGGCCCATACCACCACTCAAAAGAATTCCTACCTCTTTTCACATCAACGGTTTCTTGTTTGATGTCCAGCACTGCCACACAGTTGTTAGTCACTTGATCATGTGACAGAGGATCAGGTGGTGTCATTGTTAGTAGTTCAGGAGATTCCATCTTCAGACCAGTGATCCTCATATTCCTGGAATCCTCAGATGCTCCATGAATGCAGCTTTCATCTACAGACTCGGCCATTCCTAAATGTGCATGAGGATAAAACAAAAGAAATTATGTCAAAGTATAATTGTCAAGGCTTGATATTAGTGATGGCCCTGTGGCCAGCAATATTTGTACATTCTGTGCAGGGGGCTGCATTGTGATGAGGGTTTTTGCAGGTGATTCTACAGTAATTCACGCTAGTGACTTTTACGTTTTGAATACAACTATAACAAGCACCCCTGTAAATTACAAGTGTAAGTCAAGGGGTTAACTGCATGCTACATTAACAGTTACTTTGATTGCCTTAAAAGGATAGTTGAGTTTTTGTATAGAGGGCGCTACAAGAAAAAAACATTTTTGTGAGATAATGAACCAGAACGTCAATGACGTAGCGCTCATCCGCCATCTCGCAACATCAAATATCGCAAATTTCATGTGGTACACTTTTCAACTGGTCAAAAAATAAAAATGTGATGCCCTGGAAGGGACATAAAAATTAATTTAAAAAAAATTAGAGTGAACAAAATATAAATTTGACGCCCCAGAAGGGACATGGGAAGAAAAAAATTAATAAAAAAATAAATAAATAAAAACATTTTAAAAAAATAATTAAAAAAATAAAAAATAAAAAATAAAAATAAATAAATAAATAAATAAATAAATAAATAATAAAAATGAATAAATAAATAAATAAATAAATAAATACAAAATTACCATAATTAATTAATGGAGAAAAATTTCAAAATTCTGTGTAGAAGTTTAGTGTACCAAAGTTAGCTCTACCAGATAAAGCAAACCAAATCAAAATCGGTCGAGAAATGAAGGAGAAGAAGCATTTTTTGTGATTTTTGGAATAAATTTGCATAAATTAGCATATATAATGAATTTCACGATTCTGTGTAGAAGTTTTAAATCCCCCTCCTAGCCCTATCTTATGAAACAATCAGAATCAAAATCGGTTGAAAAATAACGAAGAAGAAGCATTTTGAAAATTGTGGACGGACGGACGGACGGACGGAAGGACGGACGGACGGAAGGACGGACGGACGGACGGACGACGGACGCCACGCCATGGCATAAGCTCATCGGGCCCTTCGGGCCGGATGAGCTAAAAACTGAGTGTCAAATTCGAAAGAGAATACAATTCTAATGACAGAATAAACTGTATTTGATCAAAATCGGTTCAGAAATGGCTGAAATATCCCAAAACATTTAATAACCTTTTACCACACATTGTAGATGTGACGCGACCATTTGGAATAATTGTGGCCCCACAATTTATTATTTAAAAATGCATCCTCTTTTCAAAAATTTGCAAGAGAGATTTTTAAATAGTTGTTGATTATCTCTAGATCTAATCACTATTGCAACAAAACATCACATGCACAGTATTTCATTTTAAATGGTTAAAACCGAGGAGTGCTTAGAGAGAGCCCTCTTGAGTTTTAACGGCTCTTTTTTTTAATGATCACAGGCTTTTTACTTAGACATTTGTAACTATTGTGTTCCTTTTGAGCATGGTTGAGTTATAATTATTAGTCTGTTATGTAATGGTGTACTGTAGGTTTTGATTACTAAAATTCAGTTTGACCAAAACATTACTCTCTTTACCAGAAGTCAACTTTCCCTTTAAAGGGACAGTCCCTCTTTTACAAAACGTCTGAACAGTTTCCAGTTGACGGATGAGAATGAATGTAACACACACACACAAATATCAGATTGAACAGCCCTGTAATTTGGATTCTACGAATGAAAAACGAATGCGTCCCTCCATCAAACTATATATTGGTTAAGAAAAGAGTTTAACTGATTTAGCATAATATTACAATAATATTGTATTATTCTTGTAAAGGTGTTGTGAAGCCGACATTTGTAAAGGTATGTCACGGGAAAAAATCTCAAAAATTAAGAATACATAATAACATGTAGTCAGTTTAAGCGAGGTTTGGTTATTTTGTACAGTATTCGGTCATGCCATTGTTAGGCATATATGCGCGGGTCACGTAGAGGTCACGCATAGCGTTGTGGTACTCCGTGGAATCCGTTTACGAACTTCCTCACTGGGTGAATATACATATAGTGCACAATAAACAGTCGTCCAACTTGAACTGCCAAGGGCCACTTTTCTGGCCGTAGAGCCCCAAAATCTCATATTATGTCAATTTTTCTTAAAGGGATACCTTCTTGTAATTTCAAAACATGTTATTTGGTTGAATCATATTTAGTACTATCAAAAAACCAAAGAAAAAATTATGTTCCATCGAAAAGTGACATTTTAAAGCAAAAAATTATGTCAAAATTTGTACAAAATTTGTCGGTACCACAAAAAAATGAGCATGTGGGACTACACAGAAATTTTTGACGTGGATCACAAAAGTTCAATTATTTTGGAAAGTAGAAGAGATAATTGTATGGAATTTGTTGTATTACTTTCCTAAGACATGGTTTTATAAAATGAAAAGGAAATATCACCTAAGCATAACATGCTGAAAAATTAATAATTTTTGCATATTTTTTTGAAATATCATTATTTTTCAAGGTCAAATTTGAATTTCGAAGCCACATTATGACATATTTGTGTTAAAAAAAGTGCTCAGAATTTTTCTGGTTGAATATTTCAATTTATTATGTCCAAAATAGTATATAACTATATAACTTTGTGCAAATGATACAAATTATATATTTTTAATAATTTATTAACTTTTTATATACATGAAAAGTGTTACAGTGCTAAAAAAGCCCTCAGCAGTTAACGGGTTAACCGTTGGACGATGGTTTATTAGTTTTAGCTCTATAACTCCACGAAAAAGAGATTTCAAGTAGTGCTGTAACCGATCATCGGATCGGCATGCCGATCACGATCCGATCATACATGATCGGACCGTTTTTGCCGATTTCCGATCATGCAGAAAAAATCGGAAGATCGGATCGGCAAAAAAAAAAAAATCTGTTTTTTTTTCTTTGGAAAATGATCCCCAAAAACATATTTTGGGAATATAAATGAATACCAAAGCAACATATATCCATATGAATAAGCCCAAGGTAATCTTGTATGGGTATGCTTTCATTTAAAACTGATTACCTCTCCTTTTACAAAATTACTCGCGCCGGTTCTGAGCTTAGTCCCATGTGTTTCTGAAAGGTTACGCCAAATTATTCACATGGGACTAAGCTCAGAATATGGATATATGTTGCTTTGGTATTCATTTATATCATCGATCCGATTTCGAAGATCGATAAAATTTTGCCGATCCGATCAAACGATCCGATCATCAAGGTCAGTTACTGCACTAATTTCAAGCCCTAATTTTTTCAGGCATGCTATTAAATGACACTTCCTTTCATATACAACGCTCGAAATTGGCGTAGGCCCGATGGCCCGGGGCCAGTAAAAGTTGCGGTCGGGCCAGTAAAAACATGAAAATGCCAAAGGTTGGTGGCCCGATCGGGCCACCAAATGTTTAAACCATAAGAAGACAACATCAAGGAATATGAATCTCAAGTTTGACACCTCTTAAAAACACTTTAATTGTGATTTAAATATTTGCAAGAAATGAAAAGGACGGACATAAAAAGTCGCAAGCGCACTTGCGCTAGTTGAATTAATCCTTATTTATGCCTACAAATATGTGCTATTTCCTCATATGAACACTCTCCCTTGAATTATCTACTTCTTGCATGATAAATCATGGTAAAATTAAACAACTTCCAGAGGTGTGTAATGACTAAAAGTAAAAGCATATGCTTATGCTGTTTTCTTAATTTCCCACACACCCCCTGGAAGCCTTTGCAACATGTAGAATATAAACATAGAACAACCAATCCACAGAGGGAGTATGTGTGCATACTAAGACCTATCAAAACACATGTCTAACTTTTCACATTCATTCATATTGCAAAGTGCAGTGTGCTTGCCTTTGCGATACCGTCCGCGATACCGTCAATAAAGGGGAATAATTTCATCTTTCGGATCATTATTCATATTTTTGAAGGTATTAGAAAGAATCATTTTTACAAGGTAGAGACTTGTGACTACTTGGAATTATTTTAGCTTGTAAAATAACAAAGATTTAAGTGATTTCATTTCCCATTTTGAAAAGTTATCTTAGCTTAACTCAAGTGAACGCTACCGCGGAGCGGTAGCGTTCAAGGTCGGGCTCATAGTGCCCCCGAATTTATGCGCTAATGTGCACAATAAGTGTGCTTAAAATTATGATATGATACGGTACTTACCACCGTGTAGATGATACATATGTTATGCAACTATGGGGTGGATCAGAATGATGATTTTTCGCTCCATTCCGCATCATAATGAGTGATTTATGCACATCATCGACTTCTATCTGTGTTCTATAGCGACTTCTGAACGATCGATTACCGTACGACCACTAAACGCGCGAGTCAGATCTGCCGTCTATTCGGCGGGCGCGGTACTTGAATGGAGACCGTTCGCTGCGATCATCGATCGTTCAGAAGTCGCGATACAACACAGATAGAAGTCGAGGAGGTGCATAAATCACTCATTTTGATGCGGAATGGAGCGAAAAATCATCATTCTGATCCACCCCATAGTTGCATAACATATGTATCATCTACACGGTGGTAAGTACCGTATCATATCTATAATTTTAAGCACACTTATTGTGCACATTAGCGCATAAATTCGGGGGCACTATGAGCCCGACCTTGAACGCTACCGCTCCGCGGTAGCGTTCACTTGAGTTAATCTTAGCTATGCTCAGTCCCATGTGTGTTTTTTTGTGTTGGAGATTTTATGGACCATAAAATAACAAAATCGTACATGGAAAAGAGCTTAGTTTCATCAGTTGATGACTCTTAGATGAAACTGCTCGATTCTAGGTTTTGTTTTGTTTATTCAGTGATGGATTTCTTTAATGATGGTGGTAATTTTAACACATAACTTCCATAATTTACCAATTAATGACCAAGTAGTCATGACCATTGTTTTTCTTTGTTTGTAAATTTTATTTTCGGGCCACCAGAAAAAAAGATAATTTCGAGCATTGGAATACAGTAACAAATGAGGCTAAACATTGCCCAGTACCCTGAAACTATGAATATGGTTATTGTTTTAATTTTACTTTTGTTTTTCCTTATTTTTTTCGGGCCAGTAGATTTTGGTTTCGGGCCACCAAAATTGGAAAAATACTAATTTTACTGGCCCGACCGGGCCACCAGCAAAAAAAGTTAATTTCGAGGGTTGTATAAGACAATAATCTCGCAACTTTTGAAATTTGGCTTGCAAAAGAGGGGCTATCCCTACTGGTTAAATTTATTTGGTTTTGAGATTTCATATATGGTATGAAGCCGTCACTGATTTCACGGGTACTATGCCCGTTTAAGAGGCACTTGACTGGCGGTATTCTCGAGTCTACCCGACCGTATATCCGCAGCGGCGGTAGACAATGAGTGCTCTCGTGCATGCCATGCCGACCTTTGTACCCCCGCGCGAGCGGCATGTATTGGGAATACATGACGCAAGCGCGGGCTATTCAAACTGGTCGGTCACACACGCACGAGCTAGATGCACCTCGGGAAAAGACGCCATGTTTCGTTGCCAGTTCATCATAGGAGCGCGACGTGATCGGACGTGCGCCGGTACTGGATGGCCGAAATGGAGCCAGTTCATCCTAGAAGCGCGACGGAGACGGACGTGCGCCACGCGGGCGTAGCGTCGCTCCGACACGAGGTTGGGGCTGGGCCGCGGTGGGTTGGGATCGAGGATTCCAAAACGGGTTGTCGGGAAGACAAATTGGTGAGGGCTTTGGGAAGCCAGTTGAGTAGGTTTCGGAGAGGACCTAAATGTTATGTGTTTCACGTTGTGTGTCTTGTTTGTACCGTAAACTGTGTGTTTGTCGGGCACACGAGAGAGAAGCATGGCTCCACGAGGAGCCGAGGGTTTGGAAATGGGAATCCCGGGGATTCCCAGAGTTTGAAGGAACGGTCCGCCGAGCGAGATGACGGGCGAGTCACGTCGGAGCTCTGGAGGAGTCTGTTTTAGGTGAGTTACGTTTATGTTCGATTATCGTGTGACTGAGCGAGTGCGTGGTAATTGGCTGAGTATGAAGATAATTATGATTTTAATATAGCCCCGGCGGGCGGGGGCGCAGCACCCGCCCACCTCGGCTTCAATGGCGCTGCGAGCACTAAAAAGAACAAAAAATTGAATGGGGGGGGAAGGTGTGTTTATTTGGAAAATTAATGGAAATTTAGGAAAATTGAAATTATGGATTTTTGGGAGCACGTGGCGCGTGTTGGAAAGCACACGGTTTCGCTCGTTTAGTTTTATTGTGATAAAGTGTAGGGGGGCACTTTATACGGGAAGCCCCGTTGGTTGGGTGAAATTAGTGATTTTTGCGGATTATTTGGGATTTTTTGCGGATTCGGGGAAAGGAATTGAGGTTTTTTGGTATTTAAAATGATGCAATTGCATCGGTTAGAAAATGTTGTTGTTTTGGTAGGGCTCACGAGGTGAGGGCCGATTTGAGCCATTGATTTAACGTGTGAAAATTGGGCAACGTGGCTTTTTGACCCAGGCTATTGTTTCGATTGTTTTGCGATATAGGGTTGCAAAAGCGAAAAGTGTTATTGTTGTTTTTCGGCGGAGTCAGTCGGGTTGACGACTCTGATTTGAGGGGAATGCATTGCGCAATAATTTTCGCGATGGTGGTCGCACTGGCGTTTTGCATTTGTTTTGTGTGTAGTCTGGTTGTGCGATCACACGGTGCATTAAAAGTGCAACATGAGTGTGATATGGTTTACCAGTGGATGGTTTTTTGTAGAGATCTTACGAGTTCTGTGAGGTAAGGTCGAGATTAGACCGATATTTTGTTGGATTGTGATAACTGATTATTTTGGAATGAGTGTGTCACAAATCGTGAAAGTGATGTGTTGTTTATAGGATCGATACGATGCTCTGTAAATATTATGATGATGATTTGACAGTGCATCTGCCCGCCCACCCGTAAGGAATCGTGTCGGGTGTTCAGATGGTGCGTGATCCTGTCCATGGTCGTTTACATACTGCAGTGTTTGAATTATTGTTCGGTGATTATTTGCGGGCTTACTGGATTTGTAGTGAGTCTGTGAATTGTTGACTTGTATTTTTGTAAGGTGGATGATCTTTATAAAATTACGATTACGATTTGTGTGTTGTTTGGTGATTATCATGCTGTGTGATCATGATTTGTTGTGGAGTTGAGGCCAAGAGATTTAACCGATGTGAGGTCGTACACCTGTGTGATGGTAGGCCAACAGAATCGGTTTGAGGTCGTCTGCGGGATCGTGGGGTCAAGACAACTGTATGGTTTGAGGACTATCAGTCTATGTACGAAGTCCAAGATGGGACCAGTTTGAGACCATGTATGTGTCTGGAATGTAGGCAAAAATACCTGTGTGGTTTTGACTTTTGCCTGTTTGCGTGGATTGGTATGATTGAGTGAACTTTTGGAAGCATTAAATATGATTGTGATGCTTGTAAAAATTAGTATAACTTGCACAAAATTTGTGTGAGAATCCTCACATGGATTATAATGTTTATATTGTTTCAATGCAATAACCGTTGCGTTGAAATTTGTGAAATGCTGTAAATATGTGTGCTCTGTATGCCTTGCACTTTTATAAAAGGCATCGAGAAAATTACTAGATGTTTGGTAATTGTGGATGTTTGCTGGGGCTTACGCTCCTAGTGAATATGTACAATTATAAAGGCGAAGTAGCCGTTTGATTAATTTAGGGTTTGGTTAATAAAGGCCAAGCAGCCTAGCCCAATTTAATTATTAATTGACTTTCTGGTATAAATTTGTTGGAAGTAGCTTTATGAAAGTAAATGAGTTGGGAAGAATATTCAGAGTGTTCACAATAAATACACTCTGATACAATTATGGGTTAGGATAAATTTAATAAGTTTGAGAAAGATACACTCTGACAAAAATATTCTGTGGAAGGGAATGTTTTGTTTGGGTTTGTTTGATTTTTACCCTTATGTCCTACTTCACTCGCGGTGATCCAACATTAACGGAATACACTTGTCGAGGAGACTAGTAGACACTGGGTGAATTCAACATTCTTTCTTTTATTTTAAATTTAAGAAATCGCCCGCTGCCAAAAAGGGGTGGGAATGATTTATTTGGAAATAATTGTGAGAATTATTCGTGGTTTAAAATTTATTGAAGGTGAATTGTAACCTTCATTTGGGAATAGTTTAATAAAAAGAAGAATTGTTTATTGGTGCATACAGGAAATTTTGCGTGGTGCATCAGCAAATTGGGTGTCTTTTTTGGGTAGTGATTATTTATAGAAATTACTGGTGTTTATGCACACTGGTGGTTTACAAAATTAATGCACATGGAAATTGGGGTTATTTTTGGATTAATAGGATTTCAGAATAATAATTTTAGTTCATTGGAGAGTTTTTGAGAAAATAAAAGAAGCTCTTCAAAATAATTTTTTGGAAAGGGGAGGAGAGTGGGTTGAAAGTATTTGGCTGGGGGAATTTATTTTGAAAATTAGATATCAGCTAGATATTTTTGATTGATGACATTTGTTTAACCCTGCTTTTTAGTTCTTCTCTTTTCAGGAAAGATCGTCGTTCAGCTTCTCGCGGCGGCGATACAGCGCTGGAGTGAATTTGTCGTTTGTAGTTCGCATACAAGTTAGCGGCAGAATATTAATTTGAATAATTTGCGGTGGAATAATATGTGGTAGTTTCATGTTCACTCCAGTTGAGGTATTTAGTGTTAGTTCGCGAAGAGTTATAAGGTACTCGTTTTATTTTATACTTCGCGGATACACGGTTGGAGTATTAGCACATCGCCCGACCTATGGTTTTATTTTAGGGCAACAGGACTCTGTTTTGATTGTTGCACTGGATATACTTGTAGAAACATCCTTCGATTTTGTGCAACCAACGTTGGAAGCGAATCCTTTGATTTATGGTGTTAGAGAGAAATGACTCTCATTGCCATAATAACGTATGGTAATGTTTTTTAATTGAATTTAGGTTAGGGCGCATGAATTGTTTTGAAGTCAGGTCGCGGTTATTTTTAAGCTCATGAGTTAAATAAAATCGCGATACTTATGAGCGAGAGATTGAAGAAGACTCTACATTTATTTAGTAGACCAAGTGATTCTCCTTCAGCGAGTTCACATGGTCTGCGGTCTTTGCATTACCTCCGGTACCACTACCGGGCATATGCAAGCGGCCAGGATAGGGGAGCTACTTCAGTACAATGTAATATGATCAGCTGGGTGTACCGGACCGGTGGTGATCGGGTCCGGGTACTTCCCACTTTATTTACGACTGATCAATTACGTAATTTAAGGGGACCCGCGTAGACATAGCGGAGAGCGATTAGCTTCTTCTCATTGTGTAGCCATTTTAGGAGATTGGAGTTCTCCCATTAAAAACATCGTGTAGCAAAGAGTATTTTGGAATCGACTACATTACCGTTTGGAGGAAGCCCACCGTTTGCAGCCAAGGAGTATGCTTTATTAAGTAATGCCTTTTTAGCATTGGACGATCGCTCGACTTTGTTAATCTTGGAATACACTTTAGTATAAGGAGCACCTAGGCAGCAAGTTTTGATGGAGCCGTTGGTAATAGCACTCCGAATGCAGTTGATGTCCTAGAATATGCCGTGTAACCCGCAGAGTATGTTTATAGACTGACATGACGCTGTTGCCGCTCAGCTAAAAGGATATATTTTGTAGGGTTTATTTTCTATATGGAAATGAAGCACTTCGCTACGACGCTACGGAGGAGCGATTTCGCGTTTATAGTTTCTACAATTTCGGAACTCGCAGAGCACACTTGGAATGGATTCGCGAATAGAGCAGTTCACCACAAGGCAACTTACATTAGAAGCGTGTGCAGAAATTAAAGGGCCCTTTCTAATTATCGCCGGTTCTGGAACTTGTAGACTAGTAGCGCACCATCGCTCTACACTGTCTCGACAACACTATACAGAGAAGCAGGAGACAGATGAACACTGGGAATTACGTCCATGTTATATCATGTACGTGGGGTGTCATCTGTCAAGCTTCGAGGAGGTACCCACTCATTTTTGGATTGGCCAGGGACGTGATTTCAATAGGTAAGGTGAGCTTTGATCTTTATTTTTATATTTTGGATATCGCTGACCCTACATTATACGTGTTTGCATTGTGGGAGGCCTGCACTTTATTTGAATACTCTGCTTTTGTTGGTGTAAAATTTAAAAAGGTCGCCAGCAGAGTTTTTAGCTCGAGTATTCACGTGAATGCAGGAACTTCCTATAATTGGACACTTTGATTATTTATATGGTGCTAACTGCAGGTTGCAGAGTTGTATATACCCTAGGGGAAAGAAAACAGGACCGTGTAAATAATTTGGTCGAAGTTTCCTCGGTTTAGTGTTCCAGATGGACTTTATTGTGTTTCTTTCAATAGGTGTAAAATCCTGGAGTGTTTATGTCTGATATTGAAATATGGCTCGCCCTTAGATTCGTGTTAGACATAAATTCTCTCATAAGTCAAGATGACTTGTTGTTTTATGTTTGATTAACAATAGTCAACGATTACCGTTGGTGATGGACGACGTTTGTTGATCCTGGAGAGAAGTTAATTCCGTGCTTTAATTTGGTGTTGAGCAGACAAAGGGTCCTTCGTTATTTGATTTAATTAGAGATCAAGAAGAATCTCTATTTGTTTGAATTGATTTATGGGGAGGCATTGCTCTTCTTAAAAAGGTTTTAGGAAGATAGTGTTTCTTAAATATGGAATTGTTGAACGAACAGACATCGTTCACATAGTTTTTAATATAGATTTGTTAGTAAGAGAGGCAATGAATAAGTCCTTTCTTATGGTGTATAAGTCGATATATATTTTGGCAATTTGGTGCTTGAAAATTATGGGATAAGGGAGTGAAATAGTCTTATCCCAATCGCGCCGTTTGTGTTGGAAGATTTATTTGTGCAGAGAGTTAACATTTTGGGTAAACTCTCTGGTTATGTTTTGAAATGCAGGGGTGATGTTCTGTGTATATAGATTTAAGAGAGAATTAATTTATACACCCCTGTAAGCGGATAGGTTCGGAATTTAAAAGGAACCTAGGCTGCCTGAAATTCTCACTTGGCAAAGAATTTTTCTTTGAGGAGGGGGAATGGAAGGCAAAGCCATTTTTAAATTCTTGTGTTCCTTTTAAATTATCTTTGTTTAATGGAGTGGACAACATCATTGCATCGACTGGCAGTTTCATCAGGCGGTATTTGCATTAGGACCAGGCATGAGGCTCTTGATCACAATTCGTGGTCAGATCCAACATGCATGGCCCTGATAAAAATGCTGTCCCTGACTGAGATGTTTCAGCCTGTGCAGGCGAGTTTGTCTGTACTCCGAAGAACACATACTCAGTTGTTGGGGTATGCAAGCCCGTCAACCGGCTCTAAGCACAGGACCCGGGTTGTCCTCAATGCAGGCAACCAGGCTTCAGCGAAGAGCTTACCCCTTCGACCACAATTGAGATTGTAGTTCAGGCATTTTGTTATGTATTATAAGTTATTATTGAGGAGTGCTGCTCATTTGTATTATTCGGCAAATACAATTTGAGGAGCAGTATTTATGATGATTAAGGATGCTGGTCGTTCTACTTTGCATTATGTTTGTTTGGTCTATTGCTCTATTGAGTCTCGCTACAGGAATTCCTTGGACTGTTCTGGAGAATATTGGCTAGATTTTATTGGATAAGTGATAGGCTGAAATGTTGATTAGAATGGTTTAGGCGGAAACGTCGATTGGAATGGTTTCGGTTGAAATGTTAATTTGAACCGTTTCAATTGATTGTTTGTGATTTAAACGTCTTTTAAGTTTCCACGGGTTCAGGCTTGGACGGAAGGAATTAGTCCGTCTTTTTATATCCTGACTGGAACCGTTGGAGTTAAATAATTTCTATGTTTAATTGGTTTCAGGTGCGGGAAGGAAGGATTTACTCATCCTTTCTTTCCTTGCTTGAATTGTTAGAGGTTGACAGGAAGAATTTCTGTTGATGATTTGTTTTGGATTCCAGAAGAAATTCACTGGAATTCAACACATCTTCCTGTCATATCTCTATTGTTTTCTCAAGTGTTTTTGCAGGTGGTCTTTTTAGGAGCTTGAAGTGTGTGCGGACCCCTTCGTGCTCCTAAGAGACTAGAGACCTCGTTGATAGGGGACCCGATCCCTATCCAAGTATATGTATATTAGCGAAAAGGAGAGGCAGGACCTTCAGGGTAAGTTTACAAAAACATGCTCCTTGAAGGAATCCTCCCGAATCCTTACAGGGGCCTTGACTCGTTCCAGGATATTGTCCAATATGACAACTCCTGGCTGGTAAGGGTTCCTTAAAGGGTTGGACAGTTGATGGGACCCCCTACCATTTAAAAGTGGGCGGGGCCATTCAACACAGTCTAAGTTCACTGTGATGAGGCCCAAGCGATTGCTCTTCGGAGATTGCGGGCCATCCATCACAGTGGGCCATTCACTAGGACGTGGCCCTAGCGTTTGCTCTTCGGAGATCGCAGGGCCATTCAGGTTCGGCAGTTCCTGGCAGCAATTGAGGGTTCGGGAAATCAATTGCTGGCATGGATACCGTGAGATCAGTGCGACTATTCCTTACGTTTGGAGCTCATTTCCACGCTGGAACTAAGCTCTATTAAACGAGGGGGATTGAAGCCGTCACTGATTTCACGGGTACTATGCCCGTTTAAGAGGCACTTGACTGGCGGTATTCTCGAGTCTACCCGACCGTATATCCGCAGCGGCGGTAGACAATGAGTGCTCTCGTGCATGCCATGCCGACCTTTGTACCTCCCGCGCGAGCGGCATGTATTGGGAATACATGACGCAAGCGCGGGCTATTCAAACTGGTCGGTCACACACGCACGAGCTAGATGCACCTCGGGAAAAGACGCCATGTTTCGTTGCCAGTTCATCATAGGAGCGCGACGTGATCGGACGTGCGCCGGTACTGGATGGCCGAAATGGAGCCAGTTCATCCTAGAAGCGCGACGGAGACGGACGTGCGCCACGCGGGCGTAGCGTCGCTCCGACACGAGGTTGGGGCTGGGCCGCGGTGGGTTGGGATCGAGGATTCCAAAACGGGTTGTCGGGAAGACAAATTGGTGAGGGCTTTGGGAAGCCAGTTGAGTAGGTTTCGGAGAGGACCTAAATGTTATGTGTTTCACGTTGTGTGTCTTGTTTGTACCGTAAACTGTGTGTTTGTCGGGCACACGAGAGAGAAGCATGGCTCCACGAGGAGCCGAGGGTTTGGAAATGGGAATCCCGGGGATTCCCAGAGTTTGAAGGAACGGTCCGCCGAGCGAGATGACGGGCGAGTCACGTCGGAGCTCTGGAGGAGTCTGTTTTAGGTGAGTTACGTTTATGTTCGATTATCGTGTGACTGAGCGAGTGCGTGGTAATTGGCTGAGTATGAAGATAATTATGATTTTAATATAGCCCCGGCGGGCGGGGGCGCAGCACCCGCCCACCTCGGCTTCAGGTATATATAGTAAATGATGACGCATCAAAATCAAACATTCCCCAGTGCCAGTAGGCTACAGATGAAAACAAAAACTCACCTAAAGTAAGAGAGGTACATGAAAAATTGTCCACTGTTTCTGAAGACTCACTTGCCAGGCTGGAATGGTTCTGTTCACCAGTCACATCGGGTAGACAGTGATGCAGTAATGACCTTCGCTTGATGGGGGTGGCGTAATTCCATCACTCTTCCTCGATGACGTTGAAGTTGAAACACACAGAGAATTTTCCGACTGAGAATACAGTAATGGATCTGGGAATGCATTGCAATCTGACTCTGATGTGGACAAGGAATTCACAGAAGACATCTGGCCACTGCCAGAACAAAGTAACGTGTCAACGTTGGATGGTGCTGTTGATGTCTCTGTCAAGTGCGGCTCCATTTTGATGTTCATCTTCGTGATGATCGAGTGTTCCATTTCATCAATTAAATCACAAACCTTGCAGACACAGTCAGACAATATGCACTTGCAAGAGGGTTCTGCGCACAATTTTGCATGTATTTTAAGAAGATGGAACACAAAAACCTCGTCCGTAATGTCACCATGGCCTTCGAGATAATATTGCTTCTGATGCTCCCACATGTCGGAAATGCCCCCGTTGTGCAGATAAATAGATGTGACTGTGGAAGAACGGCATGCAGTAGCTGAACGCTTCGCAGATACACCATCACCTACGCCGCTCAACGCCGCCAGGGTTACGGGCCGCGCGCTCCATTATTCTTCGCTCGATAGTGGATGTCTGCCACGCCAAGTGCCAATACAACTTGCCGATCTATGTTGTCCGTTATTCCGATTACTCAACGAAACATATTTCTACGACTTCATCAAATCCTCGGCTATGTATCACAAACTTTCAAGGGATGTAATATCTATCTGAGAGTTCGTGTTGAAAAGTTGATAAGAGACGGATAAACTTCGATCGGGAGC
>JBAMJV010009313.1:0-81333 GCA_037951105.1 Echinarachnius parma
GGCAGTGTCTGGAATCTGGTCCTTGATGTGTTCTATACAGGGTGGCCCAACAAAACCGGAACGGGGCACTTCCCAAAATAGAGTTACAAATGTATTATGTCCATCGGATAGGGTGTCTTTTCAAATGAACAACGATACCAAGAATTCAGTCAATTTGGTCTTGTAGTTTTTGTTTTAGGGCGCTGTGAGTGACACCATGTCAGGTTCTCTTTTTTGTCAATTTTTACCGAGCCAGTGCTTGATACATCGCACGTACCGCCTTTCATAGCGTTTTACAAGGCGCGTGTGCCGAGAGAATGGGCATGTTCGCTCAATGGTATTACGGGCAGGGAGTGCAATTTAACTGGCATTGACTAGGTAAAAATTCACAAAAATAGGCACCTGACACGGTCTCACTCACAGCGTCCTAAAACAAAAACTACACGACCAAAATTACTGTTCTTGGTATCGTTGTTCATTGGAAAAGACACCCTATCCGATGGACATAAACAATTTGGTACTATATTTTGGGAAGTGCCCCGTTCCGTTTTTTTTTGGGCCACCTTGTATAGTTTGCGGAGAAAATCAGGCGTGTCAGGAATATGGAGGAGGGGCCTGTGGAAAATTCAATTCAATTCAATTCAAGTTCGGTTTCATTGCAAATAAGAATCATAAAAATCCAAAGATTAAAACTGTTATGTTACAAATGCATACATTCAAATACATTTAAAATATATAGGCGACAAAACACAATTAACACAGTTCAAAATACTTATACCTTTTAAAAATATAAAAACATTAAAAAAGGAGCGGTGATAACATGTAATGCAAATGTAATAAACTTTTTTACTTTTCAATTATAATAATCCAATTCAATTCAATATCATGTTTCAGTTCGAATAAAATATATACTAAATACCAATATGATAAGTGGCTATAATTACAAAGGAGCTATATTCAAACAAGTTATATAAATATTTTAAAACGTTCTATAATTAACATGTATAAGAATTAATTAGAAAGTTGAGAAACATATAAAAGGTATATTAGATACTATTAACGAATACAAATTGAACATGTACAGATATAAGACATGATTCAATGCAAATTTGCAAGCATAAAACAGTGATTTTTATTGAGATGTGTAGGCTAGTATAAAAAAAAATCAACATATAACTAATTAAAAGAATGAGAGTAATAATTAACATTTGCATATTGGCAAACGAAAAACAATACATTTTGTTGAGTTGTGTAGGCCCGTATAAAAGCCAACAAATAACCAATTAAAAAGAATGACATAAATAATAAACCAGATTGCAACTATAAAAAGTTAAAGGGCAATGAAACCCAAGCAAAATGTTGCTTTCATAGTCTTGAAGAGATTAAGAAGAATAATCTCTGAAAGTTAGAGCATAATCGGGTAAGAAACAAGAAAACTACGGCTCTTTGAAGATGTCCATTTATTCATATGGGGAACTCAAATTGGCAACGCACTCTGATAAGTGTGTGGACAACTCCCCATATGTTTTGTACACAAATGTTCCCATTTTTACAGTTTTCTTCATAGTCACATTTTTCCATTCCCCCAACTCATGATATGTTATGTATAAAAGCATTCTACAAAACATATGTTAAACTCGAATGATGGGTCAACATAAATTTTGAGAAAGTTGAACAAAACTGAAAATATGTGTACAAAATGTATGGGGAGTTGTCCACAACTTTGCCAGAGTGCGTTGCCAATTTGAGTCACTCGAAGAAATACATGGCTCTTTTCAAAGAGCCATAGTTTTCTTATTTCTTGACCGATTGTGCTCAAATTTTCAGAGACTATTCATTATATTCAGTGTCTTATATTGCATACAACAATTTGTCTGGATTTCATTGTCCTTTAAAACAAATCAAATTAAAATGGGATTTCATTTATGTAATATAATTATAATATAATTGCACAGTCATATACATTTTAGTATCCATAGTGATATTATACTTTTTAAAAATGTCATAGAATTTCAAATATTATTGCATGTTTTACTAATTTAGAAAGGAGAGCGCACATTATACAAGTACAGCATCGTCTATGGTTTATTGATTCAAAAGTGTAACAAGACTGGGCACTGGTGAACAAGGAGTTTGATGAAATGAGCAACATACATAGAAATGTTCTCGGTGGGAGAGCCTTTGCCAGAGATGATGGGTTGGCCGGGATAACATGGTTTGTGGATTTGGGGGAGATGGTACAATCTGGCTGGTTTACCATTGGTGTTACTATGATCAAACAGATGTAAACAAAAAAAATTTGTTTTGAAACATGAATGAAATAAAGATTTCAATTTATAGAACTTTCAGATGATTGTCTTAAAGGGACCTAGTAACTTTGCTGACAAGTGCAAAACGTGACGAGTGATTAATAAAATGTGTATTTGTGTGATCTGATAATTATGTCCACAACGTAATGCGTGAATATTTCACGTTAATTGGATGTTTTGGGGCTGAGATACGAGCAGAAATGCAAAGTGATATTCACTAACTAATTGCACTTACTTTATACACGGCTTATTATCCTGAACACTTCAATTGTAAATATCTTTTGAAAGATCTTTTAAATCTCTTGTTTGGTTTTCAAACAAAGAAAAAAAAAGGGGTTCCCTTATTTGTGATCTAATTCATTATTATTCTAGATATACAGCTTGTTAAATATCAACAGTTTACTTGAAGTGCTCAGAGCGATTCTTCCGTCACCAAAGCTCTGTAGGGCGTAACATTTCCTTTTCGACTTGGGTACTTCTTGATCCACAATAACGGTTTTCATGTGCTTCAAGTCGCTTGAGTAATGCTCAATGGTTACCTTTCCTTCCAAGCACTTAACCCATGCTACTAGGATCTCATCATTACGGTAAATGGCAGGGAAAGCATAGATGTGGCGATCCTTTGAAACGCACTCTCGAATCAGTACGCCACAATCATCTATCAGCCTGATGGCGTTGTTGCTACTTTTCACAACAACACGTCGCATGGACTTCAGAGGAAAGGCTCGAATCGGCTCGAAATTGATACAGACGATCATCCCGACTTCCTTCCCACCCGAAGCACTGAAGATTTGGATCTTCTTGGCCTTATTGTAGGTCACGTATATGCGATCCTCGCCGTCTACAGCGAC
This sequence comes from Echinarachnius parma, assembly GCA_037951105.1. Classification (NCBI taxonomy): domain Eukaryota; kingdom Metazoa; phylum Echinodermata; class Echinoidea; order Clypeasteroida; family Echinarachniidae; genus Echinarachnius; species Echinarachnius parma. The sequence goes on from JBAMJV010009313.1 coordinate 3,140, forward strand.
TCCACCATGTCCACCCTCCGTCTCGCCCATCGTTGCAAACTTGGTGTCTTCCTTTTCGCCGTCCGTCGTGTACAGTGAAATGTTGTTCGATGTTTCGCGGACGACGCTGCGGCCATCCGGGAGAAAAGCAACGGCGACGACATCTTCTGTGTCCAGCGTAGTCCGTTGCAGCTTGCCATCCGAGTTGTAGACCTCTACGCCACCAGGGCAACATGTAACAGCCACTCCTCCATCAGGCGTGGACGTCATATCAGTCATACTGCTCTTGTTAGAGAACTGTACTTCATTGACCTTCAGCCAGCCTTCCTGCCCGATGCTTATCTTTCCTATTTCGAGCCCGCTCGTTTCTTCGCTTCTGAGAAACCTAAGCTCTTCCCCTCTTCCTATGATCTTTTCTGCACCTGTGAAGTCAGGGTCTTCCAAACTGAGGATGTCTTCCATTCTTCTGTAAAGGTTCCTTTGCACCTGGAGAGCTTCCTTCTCGAGAGGCAAGTCGAGTCCCTTTCCGATCAAGTCGCTGACGGCGTCAGCCCGGTTTAATTGGCATTTTCCTGTCTTCTCCATTGCCGAGAGTTCTCTGTCTATTTTTTTTATCTTCGTGTTAAGTTCATCCTTGAGCGCATCCCTTTTCTCCGTGAGACATTGGACCGAGTCCTCGTAGGCACTCTCAATGTCCTTAGTCAAACGCTCCAGGATCACCCCCAGTTTCTGTCGCTGAGTCCTCACGAAACCGGTGTACGTAGCAATCGTCGCGTTCTTACCTTTAGCAGACGACATCATCGCATGTCCCTCATCCTGTATCTTACTTTCGTGTTCAGTTCCCTGTATGACTTCGTGTTTCTCCTTGCGCTCGTGTTCCATCACGCCGCACTTGAAGCAGACGTAGCGTCCGCAGTCCACGCAGAAGAGTTCCTCATCCTCCGAAAGATGCTTCGCGCATTTGCGTCGTCGTGGCGAAACTTGCCCCGAGAGGATCTCCGACATCCCGACAACCGTGTGACGCAAGAACTGCCCCCATTCTCCGTGGATCTTCCGGCACGCCTCACACATGTACTCGCCGCACTCCTGGCAATAAGCGACGGCAAATGCCCAATCACATGGTTTCAACTCGCAAGAAGAACAAGGCTGACTACTGCTCCGGGCGTCGTTCACCAGAGACGTAAGGCGGGTGTCTGTAGCCAGTGTACCGACGTCACCACGGGATACGGGCGTGACTTCTTCGCAGATGGGACACGACAATGTAGGCTCAATCTGGGTCTGCAGGAGGCGCCCCAGACAGGCTTTGCAGAAGGCGTGTGAGCATTTCAGCGAAGTTGGCAAGTCGAAGGTGTCGAGGCAAATCGGGCACAGAACCTCTTTGTCAGTGTGCATGGTATGCTATTTCCTATATAGAAAACACGAGAAGAAAGTAGCAAAAATTTAGTTTCGGATATTCAGTTATTTTCTTTAGTTTGAACCATTACATGGAAGAAAAAAATGTTGAACAAACGTTTACAAGACATCGATTATATACGGACGGCTCGTATCAAAGGGTGGAGAACGTATTTTTTTGTTTTGGTGGCCTAAAGTGTGGGAAAGTTTGCCAGTTGATTTGAGATCGTCTTCCACATTATACATTTTTAAAAGAAACATGTAGACATATTTGTTTTTGTCATTTTTGGAGATTCCTCAATATTGCTGATTCTGTGATTTGTTTTTTTTTAACAACATTTACTGTTTTGTATAGTTTCCATCCTTCTGCAGCCAGTAATATATTATGGTTAAATAATTATAGTCACCGCGATGTCGCAAAATGAAATGCTAAACTTACCTGGAAAGATAGTGGGGCAGAATAAAATGGAGACACCAATTAGATTATCACATCTATACGTATACGTCCATTGTATTAAAATTATAATGCAAATCTCTCGATCTTGACGAAGTATTGTGTCCACTAAGTAATAATGATAATGGTAACTCAATAAAAAGCTACCAAATAATGTTATATATTTACATCTAGGTTTTCCCACTTGGACTTGTCCCAAGTTAATACCTTATAAAGTTGTTTCGTCCGGAGTCATAGTACCGGCAGGATTTCCGCAGGAACATTGGCGTAACGTACAAGGCCGGATGGTTTATATTTCCCTTCTCTTCTCACATTCGAGCAAACTCAGCTGCAACAATATTATTAATGATAAATTATGTGTTTGTGCTTGTAATTGTCAGGTGACGAACGCGAAGAGGGCATACTTAAAGGGATAGTTGAGTTTTTGTATAGAGGGCGCTACACAACATATTTTTTTGTGTGAAATAGTGAAAGAGGCAAATTTGAAAGAACATACAATTTTAATGACAGAATCAACTTTATTTGAACAAATCGGTTCAGAGACGGCGGAAATATGCATAAACATAACCATTTGTAATTATTGTGGGGCTTACACTTTTCAAAAATTTACAAAAGATGTTTTTAAATATCTGTTGATGATCTCTCTATTTAATCACTATTTTAACAAAACATCACATGCACAATTATTTTATCAAAAATGGTTGAAACCAATGAGTTTTTGAGAGCACCCTCTTGAGTGTTAAAATTATTTTCCAATCAACATTCCTAATTTCAATCAAATCAAAATATTCTATTATATCTAACCAAAACCTTTGTACGTATAAGCATTTAAAACATAAATGTGAATATGTCTCAATCTCATTTTTACAAAAAGAGCATAAATTATCAATAACAAATCCAAACCTAAATAAGTGTTCTTTTGTATATAATGCCCTATGCAATAATTTATATTGAAATTCTCTCAACTTACCCCCCAAAACTGCACTCTTTAATCTGAAAAATATATTCTTCAATTCTTCATTACTATAATCAAAATTAGTATGTCCATCTCCAATACACAAATTATATTCCTTTTGAAAATTTTAAACTAAATATTCATACATATGCCTAGATTTTAAATCAATTAGCATTCCTATATATCCCGAAACTTTTAATCTAATTTCAAATGTTTGAATATCTACTTGAATAAAGTCACTCATAGCTTTACCATCTTTCCATTGAAGAGGCAATGCACCAAAAATATCATGAATCTTTAATAATCCTTCTCCTTTTATTCCCAAGCCTAAAAAGTGAGCAACAGATCTTAAACTACCATTCAGCATTATATCAGACACCTTGCTTATACCTCGTTGTAATAAATCTTTATCAAAAATCATTCTATTTCTTAAGCACACATGTCTATTATTAAAAACAATGGGATTACTTTTTTTCATTTTCAAAGTGTCTACAATTTTCTTTATCTTGCCAAACTTTCAAAATGTCTACATAAAAGGGCGGAACTTCTTTTAAATCCATCTTATGAATATCATAGTCACACACACACATAGTCACACACACACACACACACACACACACACACACAAACACACACACACACACACACACACACACACACACACACACACACACTCACGCGCGCGTGCGCACACAAACATACACGCACAACCACACACAGACATACACACACACAAACATTATCCATTACAAAAAGAATTAGCCTTTTTTTTTGGTCGTGAGGGCACGTGCCCCCAATAATTTGACAGCAATAATAAAACTAAAGCGCACTATTATTATCATTATTTATTATTATTATTTTATTCGGAAAATCAAGTATACACAAATACAATATAATACAACTAAAACGCACTGTTATTATTATTATTATTATCATTATTCTATTCGGCAAATAAGGTACACAATAGAAATATAACAAAGTGAAGAAGTTGCAACCAACCACTGGAATGCCATGGTTTGAAACAATTCTAGTGGTTGCTCATGAATGGTGATAAATCGAAAGAAATACACAGTAGAAAATGCGAATTTGTTTAAACATCTTAAAGACTAATCTAACACTAATTAACAACCTCAAATACCGAAAATATATACATACATGAATCAGGAATATAGTAAGAGGAAATAGAGAGTAGGAAGGACAGAGAGTGGGTGAGAGAGAGAGAGGGGAAGAAATAGGGAAGAGGGGGGGGGGGGGGGGGGGGGGAGAAAGGGGAATAAATAGGGAAGAGAGCGAGAGAGAGAGGGGAGAAATAGGGAAGAGAGCGAGAGAGAGAGGGAGAGAGAGAAAATGAAATGAGGGCGGGTGAAGTGTTCAGGGGCGAAATATTATGTTATAAGTATTGATAATATTAATTATAATGAAATAAAGGTAAGTATGTTTTTTTTTCCGTTTTCTAAGCACTAAACATCCCCAACAATAATACAAATACAGCGAACATCAATATCAATATAAAAATACATATTGATTTACAATAATCATTGTTAAACATGAGCACATACCTTACTAACGTAATTATTGAAGAGACAAACATATGAGGGACAAATTTGCGGGAAAATAAAGAAATATTTTAAGTAAGCCCCCAATAATTTACTTGCATATTCACAATCGCGCCAACCCTGAAAGTACAGTGTTTGTTTAGTGGGTGCTTCAAGGAATAATTTGTTTGTAAAGTAATGAAAAACTAAGTTTAATTGAAAAGCAGACGATTTAAGAAATTTTTGTCAAACATGTACTTTAGTGGCTTTAAAGTTGTTTGGTGATCTCTCTGACAATGGAATCATAATTTTGAACCAAACATCACATGCATATTGTTTTTTTATTTTGTTTTATTATAAGAAATGGTTGAAACCTTCCGATGTCTAGAGGGCGCTAATGGCTGTCTTTTGACTGCCTGAAAGCGTTGTTATGTTTTTTACCATTCAAGCAAGTGTTTGATAATAACGTACAAGCAATAGTTACAAAATTTCAGTTTTACCAAAACTGTACAATTCCTTCAACGACAAAATTATATTGGTAATAAGAGAAATTAAATTTACAAAAACAAAACGAGGCCCAGCGCACACAGAGCCGACTCGATCTGATCCGACTGGTTTTCAGTCAGACTAGAGGCGGTTTCGCTCAGTCAGAGCCGATTCAACATGTTGAATCGGCCTCGAATGACAGTTGGATCGGATCGAGTCGGCTCTGTGTGCGTTAGGCTTTAGTTGCAGTGTTGGCATATCGTACACACAGTCATAACTTCTTATCTCTGAACCGATTTTGGTCAATCTCGATTGTTATACCAATCTTCTTAACAAATTATTTATATTGCTACAAGTTATTTCGAACTAGATTTCACGATACCCACATTATAGAGACGATACGTGCAAAAATTGATACGTGATTAATACAAATGTGTATTTAGTGTGGTATGATATGTCCACAAAATGATGTGTAATAATGTCATGTTAATTGGATGTTTTTTGGCTGAGATATGAACACAAAAGCAAAGTGATATTTACTTACTCATTTTGCACTTACTGTGTACACGGCATAAATTATCCCGTATACATTACAATTTCACACAGACACACTTCAATCGTAAATATCTTTTGAACGAAATGGAAATTTGAAAGACCGTCTGGTTTTATTGTTATACTTAGATGAATATGATAATGTATGAGATAACCACTAGAGTTCCAAGTAAGTTTTGAGGATTTGGACAATGTTACTAAGTCCCTTTATCATGTTTATGGCCTATTTATATTATATTTGTATTTTGTTAATATTTGTACTCCATAATCTATATCTATTTTCCCTATTCTAGATTTTATACATTTCATTATCAAGATATGAAATTAAACATGTTTTACCTCTATAATATAAAATCAGATACTAACAATACACTATTGAGAACTAATATTCTTATGTATGTTATTGTTTTTAATTTGTTATATATTTTATTGTTTTATAATTATTTAGTTTATATCATTTCAAAAACTTTCAAAAATAACATTGAATGCCATTTGAAGAATTCCAAATACAAATTGTGTAACGTTTGAAAAAGTCTAAACATTTCAATGTGTTTTTGTACATAAATGAACGTACAATTTGTTGTTGGTTGTATGACACGTGACTTAAAATAAGACGTGATACATTATCCGAAGATATTATACAGTCAAATCTGGTGTCAAAAGATGCACACGACTCTACAGAACACGGAATTTGATGACATCATAATGCTTGTTAGTGTAATTGTGAAAATAGCAGAGGCAAACCTTCATGAACCCTAAGGATTTAAGGCGTATTAATGTACATTATTGGTTAAATCGTTTGTACGCGTTTTGAGGACTTCCAGTAGCTAGATCGCGAGGTTGTCCACCTAGGTTGTGATCCTAGAAGGTCCTAGAAGACATTTATAGTGCACAACCTTTTATAACAGTCCATGTTTGATATCCTAAAAAAGGGGGTGTTTGCTCCCTATACCCAAATCGAAATTCCAATAGAAACCATGGGACAATCCTATGGGTTCCCTATGGGTTTCCTAATTATGATGTTCTATGGGTTTCCTATGATGTTCTATGGGTTTCCAATGATGTTCTATGTGTTTCCTATGATGTTCTATGGGTTTCCTATGATGTTATATGGGTTTCCTATGATGTTATATGGGTTTCCTATGATGTTCTATGGGTTTCCTATTATGTTCTATGGGTTTCTATGGGACCCATATACATTTACCAGGTCGAAATTCCCATATAGAATCAAAACCCATAGGAAACCCATACGTAGGCATCCCTTAGAAACCCATAGACGCCCATGTTCCACTTTCCCTATGGAAACCCACATGATCCCATAGAAACCATTAGGCCTATGGGTGTCTATGGGTTTCCTATGGGTGTTAGTTCTATGGGAATTTCGACCTGGGTAGAGCGTACAATTTCCGTTTCGACTTGTGTACTTCTTGATCCACATTAACAGTTTTAATAATAATAATTATAATAGTGAATGCTTATATAGGGCACGTTCCGTCTTTCGACGCTCGCGGCGCTTTGGGAAAAATAAAAAAAATAAACAAACAATCAGACAAACTAATTAGAGTACACCTATTGTTCTGATGTACTTCAAGTCGCTTGAGTAATGCTGAATGGTTACCTTTCCTTCCAAGCACCTAACCCATGCTACTATGATTTCATCATTACGGTAAACGGCAGGGAAAGCATAGATGTGGCGATTCTTTGAATCCCACTCTCGGATCAGTACGCCACAATCATCTATCAGCCTGACGGCGTTGTTGCTTTTCACAACAACGCGTCGCATGGACTTCAGTGGAAAGGCTTGAATCGGCTCGAAATTGACGAAGGCGATCATCCCGACTTCCTTCCCACCCGAAGAACTGAAGATTTGGATCTTTTTGGCCTTTCTGTAGGTCACGTAGATGCGATCCTCGCCATCTACAGCGACCCCACCATGTCCGCCCTTCGTCTCGCCTATCGTTTCAAACTTGGTGTCTTCCCTTTCGCCGTCCGTCGTGTACAGCAAAATGTTGTTCGATGTGTCGCGGACGACGCTGCGGCCATCCGAGAGAAAAGCAACGGCGACGACATCTTCTGTATCCAGCGTAGTCCGTTGCAGCTCGCCATCAGAGTTGTAGACCTCTACGCCACCAGGACAACAGGAGACAGCTACTCCTCCCTCAGGCGTGGACTTCATATCAGTCATACTGTTCTTGTTGGAGAACTGTACTTCATAGACCATCAGACAGCCTTCCTGCCCGATGCTTATCTTTCCTATTTCGAGCCCGCTCGTTTCTTCACTTCTGAGAAACCTAAGCTCTTCCCCTCTTCCTATGGTCTTTTCTGCTCCTGTGAAATCAGGGTCTTCCAAACTGAGGATGTCTTCCATTCTTCTGTAAAGGTTGTTTTGCACCTGGAGAGCCTCCCTCTCGAGAGGCAAGTCGAGCCCCTTTCCGATCAAGTCGCTGACGGCGTCAGCCCGGTTTAATTGGCACTTTCCTTTCTCCTCCATTGCCGAGAGTTCTCTGTCTATTTCTTTGATCTTCATGTTAAGTTCATCCTTGAGCGCATCCCTTCTCTCCGTGAGACATTGGACCGAGTCCTCGTAGGCACTGTCAATGTCCTTATTCAAACGCTCCATGATCACCCCTAGTTTCTGTCGCTGAGTCTTCACGAAATCGGTGTACGTAGCAATCGTGGCATTCTTACCCTTAGCAGACGACATCATCGCATGTCCCTCATCCTGTATATTACTTTCGTGTTCAGTTCCCTGTATGACTTGGTGTTTCCCCTTGCGCTCGTGTTCCATCACGCCGCACTTAAAGCAGACGTAGCTACCGCAGTCCAAGCAGAAGAGCTCCTCGTCCTCCAAGGGATGCTTCGCGCATTTGCGTCGTCGTAGCGAAACTTGCCCCGAGAGGATCTCCGACATCCCGACAACCGTGTGACGCAAGAACTGCCCCCATTCTCCGTGGATCTTCCAGCACGCCTCACACATGTACTCGCCGCACTCCTGGCAATAAGCGACGGCAAATGCCCAATCACCATCACATAGTCTCAACTCGCAAGAAGAACAAGGCTGACTACTGCTCCGGGGGTCGTTCACCAGAGACGTAAGGCGGGTGTCTGTAGCCAGTGTACCGACGTCACCACGGGATACGGGCGTGACTTCCTCGCAGATGGGACACGACAACTCTGCAGGCTCCTTTTGGGTCTCCAGGAGGCGCCCCAGACAGGCTTTGCAGAAGGCGTGTGAGCATTTCAGCGTCGTTGGCTCTTCGAAGGTGCCGAGGCAAATCGGGCACAGTATCTCTCTGTCAGTGTACATGATTGGAGATGGGTTACAACCGATTTCCTATATGTCAGAAAACAAGAGAAGAAAGTATGTATTTATTTCGTGATGTTAATTTATTTCCTTTAGTTTGAACCATTTCGTGGAGAAATAGCTGGACATACTTTAACAATTCATCGATTACGGAGAGCGAATCCAGAATATGTTTCATCATCATTATTATGTTTTACTTCCTCATTAACAATTGCAGATTAAATGTGATTCTAGTTATATTATTGTTAAGTTGTAAATTTCCACCCTTCTGCAGCCATAAATTCATTATAGTCACCGCGATGATGTGAAATGCTAAACTTACCTCTTAAAATAATACACGCAATGGTGGTAATTCCGTTGCCACTTAGCGCAATAATAAACGTGTACGACTGGAAAGATAGTGGGGCAAAATAAAATGGAGACATACACCAACGAAATCATCACGCCCATACACATTACGTATACTTCCATTGTATTTAAATCATACTGCATCTCACTCAATCGTGACGGCGAATTGTGTCAACATACTAATGATAAGTAACGATAAATCAATAATTAAACAAATATGTGCTAATAAATAATTTTCTATCTGTACATCTTGGTTTTTCCCCACTTGAACTTGGCCCAAGTTAATTAATACCTTTCGTTAGACACAACTATTGTAGTTCATTCGATCAAGAGTAGTATGGGCAAGGGGCATGATCATTGGCGTAACGTACAAGGTGGTATGGTTTGGAAAACGCCAAATTTTAATAAAATATTCTCCTCATTTCTCTTCTCATATTTGATCAAATTCATCTGCAACTAAGTGATTAAAGAGATCTTCAATCGAGGACCCAAATCCTCGTACTATGCAAACGTGGACATGTGTCATATTGATATTTCACTGTCCAACCGAGGACTATTGTGTATGTGTTCGAAATTCAACATCACAACCGTGGATGTACGGGGTGCACGTTAATTTTTCCGGATTTTTGATGCGCGCGCATATGAATGGAAATCGAATTAGCAATCGTTTGCACTAGTTAAAGGGAGCGTTGAGTATTGGTATTTTCCGAAGTGCCCCCCAAAATTAATTGTAACTGATTTGGTTGATTTCAATTCCATGTGAAAGCTCATTAAAACAAAAATGGGAAATAATAATAATTCCCATTTAAATGCTCTCATTGTTGTGAAATTTGCTTTCAAAATATTATATAAAAGTGATTGACGTCCGGCTATCACTTTTAGAGAACGCTAGTGCGAAGCGCTAGCGTTCTAGGTCCTCGTATGCTTACCGCGCATGTACAATGTGTATCGCAAGCGCCGTTCGCATCGGCGGCCATCGCGATCATCTTTCGTTCAAAATATGTTCGGAGTCGCGCTAACACACGGAGAGAAGTCGAGGAGGCGCATAAATCACTGATTTTTAGCAGAATGGAGGGAAAATTTTAATCCAACCGATAGTTGGATCACATATTGGATAATGAATCGGTGGTAAGTACCGTATCATATATAATTTTAAGCACAATTATCGTGCACAAACAATATTCATTTTCAGTCCCGTATTAGGAGGACCTAGAACGCTAGCGCTTCGAGCTAGCGTTCTCTATAGTTAATTTGACTCTTGAGTTGTAACGGCTCTTTTTGAATGATAACAGGGGTTTTACTTTGTCGTTTGTAATTGTGTATACTTTTCGAGCATGGTGGAGTTATAACTATTAGTTTGTATCGTAATGGTGCAGGTTTTGGTTACTAAAGTTAAGTTTGACCAATACTCAACTATCCCTCTAAGCAAATGAAGACGGTCCACGGATGGAAATGTGTCCGTGGTTGGATAGTAGTGGCATACACGTATGTCCTCGGTTGGGGGTGCTTACAAACACACACACACACACACACACACACACACACACACACACACACACACACACACACACACACACACACACACACACACACACACACACACACACACGCACACGCACACGCACACGCACACGCACACACACACACACACACACACAAACACACGCACACGCACATGCACACGCACACGCGCACGCGCACACGCACACGCACACGCACACACACACACACACACCCATACCCACACCCACACCCACACCCACACACGCACACGCACACGCACACGCACATACACACACACAAACACACACACACACACATACACACAAACACGCGCACCCACACACACACACACACACACACACACACACACATACGCACACACATACACACACATACACGCACAACCACACACACACATACACACACACAAACATTATCCATTACAAACATAATTATCCTTCCGTTAAAAAGATAACTACGATTGTAGTGTTCAGATGTTAAACTATCCACTGGATAGTCGTAACCATGTACAAAGTCGGTGCAATGAGTTAGTGAATATTACTTTGTGCTCATTACTAGGCCACATAACGTCCATTTAAATTGAAATTTTCACACAATACCAAGTTTATATATTGGATAACAACAATATACATTGTACCAACCATGACATGTTCAAAAAGTGATGAATCGTTCAACCAGTCATCACTTTTTGCACATGTCAACAAAGTTGATCCCTTTAAAGAATAAAAATAACAACTCTATGCCCAAACTTTGTCTGAATCGGCGTCCAAACTCACTTTCATTTCTAAGACTAACAATTCGTTTATGAATGGATATCTTGGTTTTTCTTAATATATAAATAATGAGTATGAAACCAGGTTTGGTTGTTTACATTGTATGAGATATTTATTATTAAATTTGAACCAACAAATCCCGGGCTCATTTCAACTGTGTACAAACTTATGACAATGAGTTAGAAAAGAGCACCCTGCAGTTTCGCTCATTATACGCAGCCAACTTTCACACATCATTCAGTGGACATATCAGATTACAGAAATGTACATTTTTATCAACCGTTTGTCAGTTTTGCACAGACAGGCACTTGCAAAAAAAAAGAATGACTAACTGAAAAAACGAAGAAATTACCATGGCCAGTGTAGTAGCTACGGGCCGGGGGGGGGGGGGGGGGGGTGAGGGGGGCATTTGTGGGTGGAGGGGGGCATTTGTGGGTGGGGGGGGGGGGGCACGTGCCCCCAATAATTTGACAGCAATAATAAAACTAAAACGCACTATTATTATTATTTTGTTCGGCAAATCAAGTATTCAAAAATACAATATAATAAAACTAAAACGCACTGTTATTATTATTTTTTATTTATTATTATTATTATTATTTTATTCGGCAAATAAGGTACAATAGAAATATAACAAAGTGAAGAAGTTGCAACCAACCACTGGAATGCCATGGTTTTAAAACATTGTAGTGGTTGCTCATGAATGGTGACAAATCGAAATAGATAAACAGGCATATTTATAAACAGGCATATGTATAAACATATACATTTTTCCATGAAAATCACATTTGTATAAGTGAGGAAATCTACATTATCTATTACTCTTACTGCCTTCTTGTGTAACAACAAAACCTTTTCAAGATGACATGCAGCAGCATTTCCCCAAGCAAGGATACCATAATTTAAGTGGGGTCAAATTAATGTAGAATATAATAATTGCAAAATTTATGGTGGAAAAGAGTTTCTTTGTTTATTTAGTACGCCAACATTACGTGAAATCAATTTTCTTATATAATCTATATGATCTTTCCAAGTCAACTTATCATCAATAAAGAGACCGAGAAATTTGACTGAAGAAACCCTTTTTAGAACATTTCCATTAAATATAAGATCCCCATGTAAGTCTATTAATGTTTTACTAAATAACATATAATTAGTTTTTTCTATATTCAAGGACAATTTATTCGCTCTAATCCAATCATGAACTTGTTTTAATTCTTTATTTACAATAGACAATAGTGTATGCGGATCAGAATGAGAAAAAAAAAAACAAATTTGAATCGTCTGCAAATAGTATAAATGATAATTCTTTAGATGAGGTATAATAATCATTAATATATATCACAAACAAAAGAGGCCCAAGTAGACTGCCTTGTGGGACTCCACAAACAACAGGCTTTAAGGATGACTTACAACCATTAACAAAAACAAATTGACTTCTGCCGGTAAGGTAGTTCCTGAACCACTCCAAGGCCTTACCTCTGATACCGTAATGCTGAAGTTTATATAACAGAATATCATGATTTATGGTATCGAAGGCCTTGGAGAAGTCCAGAAAAACACCAAGAGTATGAGATGAACGTTCAAAGGATTTTGTTATTTTTTCTACTAGTGTTAAAATCGCGTGAGTAGTATTGTGCTTTTGCCGAAAACCAAATTGAGAATTACACAAATTATTAGAACAATACAAAAAATCTATTACTCTAGAATATACAATTTTTTCTAAAATTTTAGACAAAGAAGTTAGTAAAGATATCGGCCTATAGTTACTTATATTATCACGTTTTCCTTTTTTGAATAAAGGAATCACCTTAGCACATTTCATGGCATTTTGTACGGATCCATTTAACAAAGATACATTTATAATGAACACTAAATGGTCAATTATTTCTATAATAATCTGTTTTAACAAATAATTATCTAATCCATCAAACCCTGGGCTTTTTTTATGTTGAAGATTATTTACAATATTTAAAACTTCATTTTCATCAGTCGGGGTAAAAAATATAGATGCCGAATTAGCATTTTGTAAATAATCACTAAAATGTGTCCTTGTACCTGGAATATTTCGTGCGAGCTCAGGGCCAATATTAACAAAATAATTATTCATGGCTTCCGCAATATCTGGAGGTTGATTTAGCAAGCGATCTTCACAACGTAACTCATTAATAACTATTGACTTTCTATGTTTATTTAATACTTCATTTATTATTTTCCATGTATATTTCATATCACTTTTATATAATTCAAATTGTAGAGCATAATATTTTTTCTTCGCCAATCGTAAAAGAGTAGTTAATTTATTTTTATAAGATATGTACTTATTTTTCAAACTATCTTTATGGTCTAACTTATAAAATAAATTATTTTTACGATTTATAGACCTTAGAAGTCCTTGAGTTATCCAAGGAAGCATAGGTACTTTTTTACGGTTCGATGTATTTCGTAAACGAGTATGAACATTTGCATTAATATGTTCGTTCAATACATCAATAAATAAATCATAACAAGAAGTTACATCATTTTCATTATATACTCTAGACCAATCGACCGTTCTTAAGCTTTCCTTCAAACGTTCAAAATCTTCCTGTTTGCTGTTTGCCAAACATCGTACACACAATAGAACAATTATGTATACAAAATTAAATCTCTTGTTTGGTTTTCAAACAAAGAACAAAAAGGGTTCCCTTATTTGTGATCTAATTCATTATTATTCTAGATATACAGCTTGTTAAATAGCAACAGTTTACTTGTAGTGCTCAGAACGATTCCTCCGTCGCCAAAGCTCTGTAGGGCGTACCATTTCCGTTTCGACTTGTGTACTTCTTGATCCACAATAACAGTTCTGATGTGCTTCAAGTCGCTCGAGTAATGCTCAATGGTTACCTTTCCTTCCAAGCACTTAACCCATGCTACTAGGATCTCATCATTACGGTAAATGGCAGGGAAAGCATAGATGTGGCGGTCCTTTGAAACGCATTCTCGGATCAGAACGCCACAATCATCTATCAGCCTGATGGCGTTGTTGCCACTTTTCACAACAACGCGTCGCATGGACTTCAGCGGAAAGGCTCGAATCGGCTCGAAATCGTTACAGACGATCATCCCGACTTCCTTCCCACCCGAAGCACTGAAGATTTGGATCACACCCGAAGCACCGAAGATTTTGATCTTATTGGCCTTATTGAAGGTCACGTAGATGCGATCCTCGCCGTCTACAGCGACCCCACCATGTCCGCCCTCCGTCTCGCCCATCGTTTCAAACTTGGTGTCTTCCTTTTCGCCGTCCGTTGTGTACAGTGAAATGTTGTTCGATGTGTCGCGGACGACGCTGCGGCCATCCGAGAGAAAAGCAATGGCGACGACATCTTCTGTGTCCAGCGTAGTCCGTTGCAGCTCGCCATCAGAGTTGTAGACCTCTACGCCACCAGGACAACAGGTAACAGCTACTCCTCCCTCAGGCGTGGACGTCATATCAGTCATACTGTTCTTGTTCGAGAACTGTACTTCATTGACCTTCAGCCAGCCTTCCTGCCCGATGCTTATCTTTCCTATTTCGAGCCCGCGCGTTTCTTCGCTTCTGAGAAACCTAAGCTCTTCCCCTCTTCCTATGGTCTTTTCTGCACCTGTGAAGTCAGGGTCTTCCAAACTGAGGATGTCTTCCATTCTTCTGTAAAGGTTGTTTTGCACCTGGAGAGCCTCCTTCTCGAGAGGCAAGTCGAGCCCCTTTCCGATCAAGTCGCTGACGGCGTCAGCGCGGTTTAATTGGCACTTTCCTTTCTCCTCCATTGCCAAGAGTTCTCTGTCTATTTCTTTTATCTTCATGTCAAGTTCATTCTTGAGCTCATCCCTTCTATCCGTGAGACATTGTACCGAGTCCTCGTATGCGCTCTCAATGTCCTTAGTCAAACGCTCCAGGATCACCCCTAGTTTCTGTCGCTGAGTCTTCACGAAACCGGTGTACGTTGCAATCGTGGAATTCTTACCCTTAGCAGACGACATCATCACATGTCCCTCATCATGTGTCTTACTTTCGTGTTCAGTTCCCTGTATGACTTGGTGTTTCTCCTTGCGCTCGTGTTCCATCACGCCGCACTTGAAGCACACGTAGCTACCGCAGTCCAAGCAGAAGAGCTCTTCGTCCTCCAAGGGATGCTTCGCGCATTTGCGTCGTCGTAGCGAAACTTGCCCCGAGAGGATCTCCGACATCCCGACGACCGTGTGGCGCGAGAACTGTCCCCATTCCTCGTGGATCTTCTGACACGCCTCGCACATGTACTCGCCGCACTCCTGGCAGTAAGCGACGGCAGTTGCCCGATCAGATGGTTTAAATTTGCAAGAAGAACAAGTCTGACTCCTGCTCCGGGCGTCCATCACAAGAGACGTAAGGCGGGTGTCTGTCGCCAAGGTACCAACGTCACCACCGGATACGGGTGTTACTTCTTCGCAGATGGGACACGACAACTTTGCAGGCTCCGTCTGGGTCTGCAGGAGGCGCCCCAGACAGGCTTTGCAGAAGGCGTGTGAGCATTTTAGCGTCGTTGGCTCTTCGAAGGTGCCGAGGCAAATCGGGCACATTATCTCTCTGTCAGTGTACATGATTGGAAATGGGTTACAACCGATTACCTATGTCAGAAAACAAGAGAAGAAAGTAGAAAACAATGTATTAATTTCGTGATGTTCATTTATTTCCTTTAGTTTGGGAGAAATAGCTGTACAAACTTTAACAATTCATCGATTACGGAGAGCGAATCCAGGTATGTTTCATCATCATTATTATTTTTTACTTCCTCATTAACAATTGCAGATGCATGATTTTATGTTATCGTTTTGTAAAGTTCCCACCCTTCTGGAGCCAGTAATGTATTATAGTTAAATGAATTATAGTCACCGCGATGTCGCAAAGTGAAATGCTAAACTTACCTCTTAAAATAATACACGCAATGGCGGTAATTCCGTTGTCACTTAGTGCAATAATAAACGTGTACGACCATGACGACTGGAAAGATAGTGGGGCGAAATAAAATGGTAACATGCACCAACGAAATCATCACGCCCAAACGTAAACTTCCATTGTATTTAAATTATACTGCAACTCACCCAATCGTGACGGCGTTATTGTATCAACATAATAATGATAACGACAAATCAATAAACAACCACATTTGTGCAAACAAATAATTTTCTATTTTTGCATCTTGGTTTTCCCCACTTGGACTTGGCCCAAGTTATATAATACCTTTAGTTAGACACAACTGTTGTAGTGTATTCGATCTAGAGTAGTATGGGTAATGGGCATGACCATTTGCGTAACGTACAAGGTGGTATGGTTTGGAAAACGCAAAATTTTAATAAAATATTCTCCTCATTTCTCTTCTCACATTTGATCAAATTCATCTGCAACTATGACCCCGTTTACACTGCAGGGCCGGGCCGAGCCGCGGCTCGGCCCGGCCTAAATTGCGGTACTCGGCCCCCCAATTTTGTGCGTTTACAGTGGTGGGCTCGGCCCGGCCGCCCTTTCAATATTTTGTCGTAGTGGCGCTCTGCATGTAAACAAACGATTATTTTGGGGGCGTGCCGGGGTCACAGAACAAAGGCGCGTTATTTGCAATGAATTGTTTTCCCAATTTGGTACCGCATTTGGCCCTGCGTGCGTTTACAGTGAGAAAAAGCGGGGCTCGGCCGCGGCCGAGACAACCTCCAGAGCGGGGCCAAATGCGCGGCCACTTTTGGCCCCGCATTTGGCCTTTTCAGCGTTTACAGTGAAAAAAAGGCCGGGCCGAGCCGCGGCTCGGCCCGGCCTTTTTTTCACTGTAAACACCCAGTTTAAGTGATTAAAGAGATCTTTTAATAATAACATTCATTTGTCAAATTCAACAAAACTTACTTAGATCTCTAGCAGTTCTCACATAGTCGATGTCATGGTTGTATTCGAATTACCAATACAAGCATGGAACATGTTTCGATTTCCAAATTTAAACTTTGTACAAAGTCAGTGCAATGAGTTAGCAAATATCACTTTGCATTTTCGCTCATAACTCGGTCAACTGACATCCCTCTACCATGGGATGTTTACACATCACTCAGTGGACTATCACAGAAATACACACTTCTTCAATTTTTGCGCATATCAACAAAGCAACTAATTTAGATCCCTCTAATTAATTGTTTGTGCTTGCAATTGTCAAGTGACGAACAGGAAGGATGTAGAAGATATCAGTTTCCTTCGGCAAAAAACAAAACAGTGCAATAAAACAATCAAGTACGCCCATGGGTAGGACCAGAACGCAAGGCGTACCACGAGTAAGCCAAGGCTACTCAACAGGTTATTTATGCGATATAAATCCTGCTAGATATCATAGGTTAGGCTTACTATTCTGTGGAATGCCCAAAATGAAAGGGCACAATATACAATTATGTGTTTTTGTTGTCTTGCCTTTTCGTTTTATTTACTGTTTTTTGTCAAATGCGATCGTTATCTATATTATATTGATACCTAATTATGTTAAAACTGATACTATGGTCAATTGAATACAGTGGCGTATATAGCCTCCTTCCAATTATTTGCCAATTGAAAACATTAAAACAAAAAAATGAGGAAAATCTGTGTAAAAATAAAGAAATATATAAGGTGTGCCCCTCCAAACATTCGCATGCCCCCGATCAGTTCAACCATTATACGCCACTGCTATACTTACAATATGGGGGAGGCATTGTGCCACTCCGAAGTAATATATACAAACAATAATTGTACTGATAATAGGACTGAAAACATATTTAATGTCACTATACTAATGCAACATGTAATAATTGTATAATAATTAAAGGGTAACTTCGTAAATAGGGTGTTTATTGTCAAGATAGTACTCATTCGTTACACACACACACACGCGTACGCACACACACAAACACACACACACACGCGCGCACACAAACACATACATAACGCACAACCACACACACACATACGCACACACAAACATTATCCATTACAAACATAATTATCCTTCCGTTAAAAAGATAACTACGATTGTAGTGTTCAGATGTTAAACTATCCACTGGATAGTCGTAACCATGTACAAAGTCGGTGTAATGAGTTAGTGAATATTACTTTGTGCTCATTACTAGGCCACATAACGTGCATTTAAATTCAAATGTTCACACAATACAAAGTTTATATATTGGATAACAACAATATACATTGTACCAACCATGACATGTGTTCAACCATTCATCACTTTTTGCACATGTCAACAAAGTTGATCCCTTTAAAGAATCAAAATAACAGTTGTTCACATTGTATGAGATATTTATTATTAAATTTGAACCACAAAATCCCGGGCTCATTTCAACTGTGTACAAACTTATGACTTATACGCAGCCAACTTTCACACATCATTCAGTGGGCATATCAGATTACAGAAATGTACACACTTTCATCAACCGTTTGTCAGTTTTGCACAGACAGACACTTGCACAAAAAAAGGCTAACTAAAAAAACGAACAAATTACCATGGCCAGTGTAGTAACCACGGGCCGGGGGGGGGGGGGGGGGGGGGGGGGTCACGTGCCCCCAATAATTTGACAGCAATAATGAAACTAAAACGCACTATTATTATCATTATTTATTATTATTATTTTATTCGGCAAATCAAGTATACAATATAATAAAACTAAAACGCACTGTTATTATTATTTTTAAAATTATTATTTATATTATTATTATTATTTTATTCGGCAAATAAGGTACACAATAGAAATATAACAAAGTGAAGAAGTTGCAACCAACCACTGGAATGCCATGGTTTGAATCAATTCTAGTGGTTGCTCATGAATGGTGACAAATCGAAAGAAATACACAGTAGACAATGCGAATTTGTAAAAACATCTTAAAGACTAATCTAACACTAATTAAAAACCTCAAATACCGAACATATATACATACATGAATCAGCAATATAGTAAGAGGAAATAGAGAGTAGGAAGGACAGAGAGTGGGTGAGAGAGAGAGAGGGGAAGAAATAGGGAAGAGGGGGAGAGAAAGGGGAAGAAATAGGGAAGAGAGCGAGGGGGAGAGAGGGGAAGAAATAGGGAAGAGGGGGGGGGGGAGAGAGGGGAAGAAATAGGGAAGAGAGGGGGAGAGAGGGGGGATGAAATAGGGAAGAGAGGGGGGGGGGGGGAGAGGGGAAGAAATAGGGAAGAGAGGGGGAGAGAGGGGGGAAGAAATAGGGAAGAGAGAGAGAGAGAGAGAAAAATGAAATGAGGGCGGGTGAAGAGTTCAGGGGCGAAATATTATGTAATAAGTAATAATAATATTAATAATAATAAAATAAAGTTAAATATGTTTTTTTTTTTTCATTTCTAGCACTAAGCATCCCCAACAATAATACATATACATCGAACATCAATATCAATATCAAGATACCTATTGATTTACAATAATCATTGTTAAACATGAGCACATACCTTACTAACATAATTGTTGAAGAGACAAACATATGAGGGACACATTTGCGGAAAAATAAAGAAATATTTTAAGTAAGCCCCCAATAATTTACTTGCATATTCACAATCGCGCCAACCCTGAAAGTACAGTGTTTGTTTAGTGGGTGCTTCAAGGAAAAATTTGTTTGTAAGGTAATGAAAAACTAAGTTTAATTGAAATGCAGACGATTTAAGAAATTATTGTCAAACATGTACTATAGTGGCTTTAAAGTTGTTTGGTGATCTCTCTGACAATTGAATCATAATTTTGAACCAAACATCACATGCATATTGTTTTTTATTTTGTTTTATTATAAGAAATGGTTGAAACCTTCCGGTGTCTAGAGGGCGCTAACGGCTGTCTTTTGACTGCCTGAAAGCGTTTTTATGTTGTTTTTTTTTACCATTCAAGCATTGTTGAACTACCAATATTAGTTTTTGATAATAACGTACAAGTAAAAACATGTAGTTTTCACAATTTGAGTTTTACCAAAACTGTACAATTCTTACAACGACAAAATTATATTGGTATAAGAGAAATTAAATTTACAAAAAACAAAACGAGGCCCAGCGCACACAGAGCCGACTCGATCTGATCCGACTGGTTTTCAGTCAGGCTAGAGGCGGTTTCGCTCAGTCAGAGCCGATTCAACATGTTGAATCGGCCTCGAATGACATCCGAGCCGATCCGACTGAAACTAGCCTATCTGGTAGGCATCGTGCTGTCTGGCAGGAATTCTACCGGCAGTGTACTAACCGCGATATGCCTAGTTTGAGCGTGCATCGGGTTCGAGATCACCGGTTTTCCGTCTCCATAACGCGATTAGTATTGCCAGAAAGCTCAGACGCCTATCAGCTAGGCTAACTGAAAACCAGTTGGATCGGGTCGAGTCGGCTTTGTGTGCGTTGGGTTTTAGTTGCAGTGTCGGCATATCGTGCAAACAGTCATAACTTCTTATCTCTGAACCGATTGTGGTCAATCTCGATTGTTCTACCAATCTTCTTAACAAATAATTTATATTGCTACCAGTTATTTCCAACTAGATTTCACGATCCCCACATTATAGAGACGATACGGTCCCCAACAGGTTCCCGTATGCAATAGGATGTGCTGCTACTACAATAATATAGGTTTTCCCGCTTAATTTGAAACTTTTTCAATCAAATTCATTAAGGGTCATTTAATTTCACGAATTGCCGCGTCATCGTTGGTATCGGTATTTCAAATATCGAATAAGTGCAAGCCAATTCGTGAATACGCATAAGATTTCGTGAATAGACACAGGAATTCATTTATGGGAACTCGAGTTCGCGAATGTGCAGCCAAATGTCAACTTGGTGCACACAAAATAACGCGTCATAATATATACCCTTTCATGAATTCGAATGACCGATCGCGAAGAGGCGCCAGCATAAACTACATGCCAATTTGAATGACCATTGATGAAAAGGTATGCTCTTTGTGCAAATTCGCTTGCTCCGGCGTGATTTTGAACGACTATTTACGAATTCGAATGCTGCTCCGACACGGCGATCGCAAATCGCGCGAATTCGTTTGCTCCTATTATCAATTTGAATGACACAATCGCAAAATTGAGCGGGTAAACCTATATTATACCAAGGAGGTATACGAAACACTTCTTATACTTCCTTGATTATACTGGTTAGAATTTACAACAAAATACCATAGTTTCTCACAGTTACGTAGGCGGGGGGGGGGGGGGGGGGGGGGCATGGGAGCACGTGCACCCCTCCCAATCATTTGATAACCAGAACGTCAATGACGTAGCGCTCATCCGGCATCTCGCAACATCAAATATCGCAAATTTCATGTGGTACACTTTTCAATTGGTAAAAATATAAAAATTTGATGCCCTGGAAGGGACATAAAAAAAAAAAAAAAAAAATTAGAGTGAACAAACCAGGTGCACAACATTAACCATGCTCTATATTTGTACCAAGTTCCATAATCCCTTGCCTATTTTAGATACATCGCGCACATAAACGGCCAGAAATAAATAAAAAGAAAATAACAAAATCTTCGACATGCGCGGTATATTCGGCAACGGGAAATGACTACGGAAAATGACGACGACTAGTGATCGCGTCAGTGGCGTAGACAGGTTCTTACACCTGGGGGGGGGGGGGGGGGGGGGTGATTTGCCGTTCACCGGACCAAGACCAATTTTTCCAAGACAATTGCTTGAAAGCAGGGGCGTCGATCCGTTTTTGCGATTGGGGGGGGGGGGGCGAAATTTGAAATATTTCCCAGAGTGACCACTGAGAGAGCTAAAAGCCCCACATTGGCATGCCCGGAAGTTTTATTATGCGCTCATTGAAAGTGTCTTGATGGCTCGAAGACTGACTTTGGGGGGCACCCACATTTGGGGACAATAATGGGGGTCCAGGGGGCGGAGCCCCCGGAAGCTTTTAGATTTCAGACATTTGCAACTCCTATCATGGGTGTTAAAATTGTATAAAATAGTGAACCTACTCGTAACGTATTTTTAAAGGGCATAGCCAGGAAAAAATTGAGTCTTGCATGAGATGGATCCACGTGATCCTGTATACTATAGAGCCATCGATATAGTCTAGGGCATTGGGCTCCCATGAAACTAAGCAAGGGCGTCAACAACTTCTCAAAAGTGGAGGGGAGACATTTCGAGGAAGCGAAGCGACCGAGCGGGGGAGGGTGTGGGAGGGGGTGTCCCCCTCCCACAGTTGGGAGCTACCGGAGCTTTTGTATTTTTGGGAGTGAAATTGTGCGATTTGGTGCACACCTGAGACAGAAATTTCACGTAATATAAGTATGGAACCAAACATACATAATGACAAAGGGAGGGGGCAATCTCCTTCGTTTGAGAAATTACACTGCCCAACACATTTCGAAAGGTGAGTTCCCGCAACCCAAATGAAACTTGCAATATGAGAAAATGTATGCGCGCGAAGCGCGCGGCAAAAAAGAGATTTACAGTCCTTTTCAAACTAAAACACGGCTATTTTGAATATTAATTATTGATAAATGTGTCTTTCCCCTCTTTGGCATTATATCACTCGATTTTTTTCATCCTCATTTTCGGAATTATTGGGGGGGGGGGGGGGGGCGAAATGATATGTTCGCCCTCCAATATTTTCATTGGGGGGGGGGGGGGGGGGTGGCGACCGCCCCCCCTGCCCCCCCAGGATCGACGCCCCTGCTTGAAAGTCCTCTCAATGGGGGGAGGGGGGTGGGGGTGTAGATGATAAGATCGTCGTGACCAGGCGGGCCGAAAGCAGTTTTTGATTTTTTTTTTTTTGGGGGGGGGGGAAACCTATGGGGGCTCAGGATTTTGTGTGTGTATATAGGGGCTCATACCCAACCACACTCACCATGCTCACAGTGCTGCCAATTTTGAGCCAGATGTGAGAGTGAGACATTTCAAGGATCGAAGCGACCAAGCCCGAGGGAGCGAAGTGACTGAGCGGGAGAAGGGTGTGGGAGGGGGTGTCCCCCCTCCCACGCTAGAGAGATTTTGCATTTTTGGACTTGAAATTGTGCATTCTGGTGCTAACCTAGATAGGAAATTCGGGCTTAACATTGACTGTATCTGGGAAAGCGTGTTATGATTTTAACGACCAGAAATTTTAAATATATGTTCACGATAAAACAAATAATTGACACACTAATAAATATGCACCTCAACACAGGGAGCGAAGTGACTGAGCGGGGGGAGGGTGTGGGAGGGGGGTGTCCCCCCTCCCACGGTAGGGAGATTTTGCATTTTTGGACTTGATCGACCAGAAATGTTAAATATATTTTCACGAAGAAAACAAATAATTGACACATGCACCCCAACACAATTATTGTATTTATATTTACCATCATACACAGTTCCAACATCACCATATGCCACATACGCAAGTTACACACCAAACTGAGATAATCTGTTCGCGCGCGAAGCGCGCAGCAAAAATTGAAAGTTGATGTATAAATTACCTTTTTAACGTTAGAATTAACAAGTCTTAGCTCATACAACTTATGTTTTCTTTCCCACTCGTATACAGCTACACACAAAAGAAATATATCCTTCCCTAAAACCTGGGGGGATGATTGTACATGTCATCCCCCCACCTTGTGAGGTGGGGGGATGCATCCCCCTCATCCCCCCTCCCGTTGTCTACGCCCCTGGATCGCGTTATCATTATATGTTGTCATATATCAATTTGGTATGTTCTGAACATGATTGTATCACATTTGATATAAATTATATAAATAAAGTTAAGATGATCGTGACTCGATATGTGAATGTGGAAACTCTCAGTGAGGAATAACAAAATGTGAATTGCAGCAAAAAACATTATATCAGTCAAAAATTGGATCTTTTAAAAAAATTTCTTCTTGAATATAATAAACAACAAATAAGCAGAATTTAACTTTAACAAATAGTTTGCCAAACATCGTACACACAATGATACATGTATACAACAATTACGTATACATAATTAAATCTCTTGTTTGGTTATCCAGCAAAAAAATAGACATGCAAAAAAAAAGTTCCCTTATTTGTGATCTAATTCATTATTATTCTAGATATATAGCTTGTTAAATAGCAACAATTTACTTGAAGTGCTCAGAGCGATTCCTCGATCCGTCACCAAAGCTCTGTACCCA
Organism: Echinarachnius parma; assembly: GCA_037951105.1. Classification (NCBI taxonomy): domain Eukaryota; kingdom Metazoa; phylum Echinodermata; class Echinoidea; order Clypeasteroida; family Echinarachniidae; genus Echinarachnius; species Echinarachnius parma. The sequence continues at coordinate 27,580 of JBAMJV010009313.1, forward strand.
AATCGAAATTCCAATATAAACCATGGGACAATCCTATGGGTTCCCTAGGCTATGGGTTTCTTATGGGTTTCCTATGATGTTATATGGGTTTCCTATGATGTTCTATGGGTTTCTATGGGACCCATAGACATTTACCAGGTCGAAATTCCCATATAGAATAAAAATCCATAGGAAACCCATAGGAATCCCTTAGAAACCCATAGAAACCCATGTTCCACTTTCACTATTGAAACCAATATAATCACATAGAAACCATTAGGCCTATTGGGTGTCTATGTTTTTCCTATGGATGTTGGTTCTATTGGAATTTCGACCTGGGTATCGGTCCCTTAAGATTTTGCACCAAAGACTTACATGGAACCCATATGGGCGATCCCAGATGGCCCATATGAGTCTACCCTTGGGCCCATCTGGATGCCCATATGGGGCGCATATGGGTCCCATATGGTTTCCAATATGGGTCCCACGTAGGTATGCCCATATGGGTCCCTTAACCCGAAAAAGACTGGGGGGGGGGGGGGGGGGCTGATTTAGCCCCTCCTCCACGTTTTTCGCGATTACTTCGCAACGCTTAAATATTTTACGGTGCCACTTCACGACTTTTCTCCTTAGAGTCTTGCGCAACTTTTGCGCACACCGGGTCAACGATCCACGTGTTACGTAACATTTTGCGATCACATGTCACAGAAAATTCGAAGTTTTTCGAATTCTTCCATGTATATAACACACACAGTTTTTACATGCACCTTTTATGTTGCAGTTTTACACCCATCTTTTCACAAGTAATGTTAGTATTCCACTTTGGCATGGTGAAAATACTTATTGTATTCTCATTTGCATAAAACAATACGATATATAGAGAATAATACAAAAAACAACAAAGAAAAACAAAGAAAAGGATAAAAATAAAGAAAAAACATAGAAAACGGTAAAACAAAATAAATTTTCATGATTATCCTGTTGTTTTATCAGAGATTGGGTCAATTTATATAATCTTAGCATGTATACTGCACTAGGAACACAAATTTGTTTGATAAGAATCACCAAATATAAAGAAAAATGCAAAAAATACGAAAAAATACAATTTTCGCATAATTAATTAGCTCTAATTAGCATATTATAATTAAAACCAAAAAATAACTATGCAATATTGTAGAGCTCATAGACATCTATCACCATGCCAAATTTGGAGTCGATCGGAGTTTCGATTGCCGAGAAAACAAAAACAAAAAATACCACATTTTTTTAAACTACACAATATTGTAGACCTTATGGACATCTATCGCGATGCCAAATTTGGAGTCGATCGGAGTTTCGGTTGCCGAGATCTTAGGGGGGGGGGGGGGGGGGGGGCCTTTTTAGCCCCCCCCCCCCCCCCCCCAGTTTTTTAAAGGTTCAAACTAGCCTAGTCTTTTTAAGGTTACGATTTTGCACCCAAGATTTACATGGGACCCATATGGGCGATCCCAGATGGCACATATGGGTTCACCCTGGGGCCCATCTGGATGCCCACATGGAGCGCATATGGGTTCCATTATGGGTCCCACGTAGGTATGCCCATACCCAAATCGAAATTCCAATAGAAACCATGGGATAATCCTATGGGTTCCCTATGGGTTTCCTATGATGTTCTATGGATTTCCTATGATGTTATATGGGTTTTCTATGATGTTCTATGGTCGAAATTCCCATATAGAATCAAAACCCATAGGAAACCCATAGGCATCCCTTAGAAACCCATAGAAACCCATGTTCCACTTTCCCTATTGAAACCCATAGAATCCCATAGAAACCATTAGGCCTATGGGTGTTAGTTCTATGGGAATTTCGACCTGGGTAGAGCGTACCATTTCCGTTTCGACTTGTGTACTTCTTGATCCACATTAACAGTTTAAATAATAATAATTATAATAGTGAATGCTTATATAGGGCACGTTCCGTCTTTCGACGCTCGCGGCGCTTTGGGAAAAATTAAAAAAATAAACAAACAATCAGACAAACTAATTAGAGTACACCTATTGTTCTGATGTACTTCAAGTCGCTTGAGTAATGCTGAATGGTTACCTTTCCTTCCAAGCACCTATTCCATGCTACTATGATTTCATCATTACGGTAAACGGCAGGGAAAGCATAGATGTGGCGATTCTTTGAAACGCACTCTCCGATCAGTACGCCACAATCATCTATCAGCCTGACGGCGTTGTTGCTTTTCACAACAACGCGTCGCATGGACTTCAGTGGAAGGGCTTGAATCGGCTCGAAATTGACAAAGGCTATCATCCCGACTTCCTTCCCACCCGAAGCACTGAAGATTTGGATCTTCTTGGCCTTTCTGTAGGTCACGTAGATGCGATCCTCGCCGTCTACAGTGACCCCACCATGTCCGCCCTCCGTCTCGCCTATCGTTTCAAACTTGGTGTCTTCTCTTTCGCCGTCCGTCGTGTACAGCAAAATGTTGTTCGATGTGTCGCGGACGACGCTGCGGCCATCCGAGAGAAAATCAACGGCGACGACATCTTCTGCGTCCAGCGTAGTCAGTTGCTGCTCGCCATCAGAGTTGTAGACCTCTACGCCACCAGGACAACAGGTAACAGCCACTCCTCCCTCAGGCGTGGACGTCATATCAGTCATACTGTTCTTGTTGGAGAACTGTACTTCATTGACCTTCAGCCAGCCTTCCTGCCCGATGCTTATCTTTCCTATTTCGAGCCCGCTCGTTTCTTCACTTCTGAGAAACCTAAGCTCCTCCCCTCTTCCTATGGTCTTTTCTGCACCTGTGAAGTCAGGGTCTTCCAAACTGAGGATGTCTTCCATTCTTCTGTAAAGGTTCCTTTGCACCCGGAGAGCTTCCCTCTCGAGAGGCAAGTCGAGTCCCTTTCCGATCAAGTCGCTGACGGCGTCAGCCCGGTTTAATTGGCACTTCCCTTTCTCCTCCATTGCTGAGAGTTCTCTGTCTATTTCTTTGATCTTCATGTTAAGTTCATCCTTGAGCGCATCCCTTCTCTCCGTGAGACATTGGACCGAGTCCTCGTAGGCACTCTCAATGTCCTTAGTCAAACGCTCCATGATCACCCCTAGTTTCTGTCGCTGAGTCTTCACGAAATCGGTGTACGTTACAATCGTGGCATTCTTACCCTTAGCAGACGACACCATCGCATGTCCCTCATCCTGTGTCTTACTTTCGTGTTCAGTTCCCTGTATGACTTGGTGTTTCTCTTTACGCTCGTGTTCCATCACGCCGCACTTGAAGCAGACGTAACGTCCGCAGTCCAAGCAGAAGAGCTCCTCGTCCTCCAAAGGATGCTTCGCGCATTTGCGTCGTCGTAGCGAAACTTGCTCCGAGAGGATCTCCGACATCCCGACGACCGTGTGGCGCGAGAACTGTCCCCATTCCTCGTGGATCTTCCGACACGCCTCGCACATGTACTCACCACACTCCTGACAGTAAGCGACGGCAGTTGCCCGATCAGGTAGTTTAAATTTGCAAGAAGAACAAGTCTGACTCCTGCTCCGGGCGTCCATCACCAGGGACATGAGGCGGGTTTCTTTCGCCAATGTACCGACGTCACCACCGGATACGGGCGTGACTTCCTCGCAGATGGGACACGACAACGCTGCAGGCTCATTCTGGGTCTGCAGGAGGCGCCCCAGGCAGGCTTTACAGAAAGCGTGTGAGCATTTCAGCGAAGTTGGCTCGTCGTAAACGCTGAGGCAAATCGGGCACAGAACCTCTTTGTCAGTGTGCATGGTATGCTATTTCCTATATAGAAAACACGAGAAGAAAGTAGCAAAAATTTAGTTTCGGATATTCAGTTATTTTCTTTAGTTTGAACCATTACATGGAAGAAAAAAATGTTGAACAAACGTTTAAAAGACATCGATTATATACGGACGGCTCGTATCAAAGGGTGGAGAACGTATTTTTTTGTTTTGGTGGCCTAAAGTGTGGGAAAGTTTGCCAGTTGATTTGAGATCGTCTTCCACATTATACATTTTTAAAAGAAACATGTAGACATATTTGTTTTTGTCATTTTTGGAGATTCCTCAATATTGCTGATTCTGTGATTTGTTTTTTTTTAAACAACATTTACTGTTTTGTATAGTTTCCATCCTTCTGCAGCCAGTAATATATTATGGTTAAAGAATTATAGTCACCGCGATGTCGCAAAATGAAATGCTAAACTTACCTGGAAAGATAGTGGGGCAGAATAAAATGGAGACACCAATTAGATTATCACATCTATACGTATACGTCCATTGTATTAAAATTATAATGCAAATCTCTCGATCTTGACGAAGTATCGTGTCCACTAAGTAATAATGATAATGGTAACTCAATAAAAAGCTACCAAATAATGTTATATATTTACATCTAGGTTTTCCCACTTGGACTTGTCCCAAGTTAATACCTTATAAAGTAGTTTCGTCACATTCGAGCAAACTCAGCTGCAACAATATTATTAATGATAAATTATGTGTTTGTGCTTGTAATTGTCAGGTGACGAACGCGAAGAGGGCAGACTTAAAGGGATAGTTGAGTTTTTGTATAGAGGGCGCTACATAATTTTGTTTTTGTGAGATAATGAAAGAGCCAAATTTAAAAGAGCATACAATTTTAATGACAGAGTCAACTTTATTTGAACAAAATCGGTTCAGAGACGGCTGAAATATCCATAAACATAACCATTTGTAATTATTGTGGGGCTCCACAATAATTCAATAATTTTGAACCAGCCGTTGAAGAAAAAATGCTTACACTTTTCAAAAGTTTACAAAAGATGTTTTTGAATATTTGTTGATGATCTCTCTATTTAATCACTATTTTAACAAAACATCACATGCACAATTATTTTATCAAAAATGGTTGAAACCAATGAGTTTTTGAGAGCGCCCTCTTGAGTGTTAACGGCTCTTACTCTTAGTCGTTTGTAATTTTTTTTATACCTTTCGAGCATGGTGGAGTTATAACTATTAGTATAACATGTAATGGTGTAGGTTTTGGTAACTGAAATTCAGTTTGACCAAAACTGTACTCTCACCGACGCATGACTAGAGAAAATTTTGATTTTCACATTTAATGTGAAAATCAAAATTTTCTCCAGTCATGCGTCGGTAAATTAGCCATGGGTCGGTACTTTTGCAGCCATGGGTCGGTACTTTTGAAGCCATGGGTCGGTACTTTTGAAGCCATGGGTCGGTACTTTTGAAGCCATGAGTCGGTAAATTTACTGGGAAAAAGTCTGATTTTCACATTTGTTCGCGCCCATTTTATCAAACAAATGCTGCACAGGCATATATCGTGGATCGGTAAGAATTGTATGCACTCTTTTAACTTTGGAAATGGTCTAAAACCCACTCGCTGCGCTCGTGGGTTTAAACCATTCCAAAGTTAAACTCGTGCATCCAATTCTTACCGGATCCACTCATGCCTGTGCATCATTTGTATTTATAAAATGGGTAGAAGAATCCCTGCATTCTGATTGGTCAATTAGCGTGTAAAAGTTTTTTACTGATGCATGGCTCACTTTAGTTTGATTTTCACAGTTTGTTGCACTCATTTTATAAAACAAATGCTGCACAGGCATATTTTGTGGATCAGAAAAGATAAAAATAAAAAAAATATAAAATTTATATCATTTAACAAAAAAAAAAACATTTATTTAAAAATTTATATAATTTTTTTTTATATCAAAAAAAAAAAAAAAATATAATGAATTTTTTTTTTTTTATTTTAAAATTTATATAAACAAATTAATATCATAAAAAAAAAAGTTTTAAAATGTGAAAATCCAATTTTTTCCCCCAGCCATGGGTCGGTACTTTTGCAGCCATGGGTCGGTACTTTTACAGCCATGGGGCGGTATTTTTGAAGCCATGGGTCGGTACTTTTGCAGGCATGGGTCGGTAAATTTTGCCAATTTAGCCATTACTGGGAAAAAGTCTGATTTTCACATTTTTTCGCGCCCATTTTATAAAACAAATGCTGCACAGGCATATTTCGTGGATCGGTAAGAATTGTATGCACTCGTTTAACTTTGGAATGGTATAAAACCCTTCCAAAGTTAAACTCGTGCATCCATTTCTTACCGATCCACTCATGCCTGTGCATCATTTGTATAATAATGGTTATAAACGGGTTGGTTTGTTTATTCATAATTCTATGGGTTAATCATGAAAATCGCGCACTGCTTAGTCACGCTTGTGTTACCATAGCGGCTATCTCATTTGCATGAGGGTTTACCCTGTACGGTAAGTGTCGCTTTGACCAACTTCCATTTTGAGATAGGGGGGGGGGGGGGGGGCTGGAAAATGTTTTAGTACTGTGCATTTACTATGCATCTAGAGCACCATGACTAGAATTCCAAATGTGGTTTTAATTTATTCCATTCTGTAAACTGCCTTCTGTTTTATGTTTTTCCAAAAGAAGGAATATAATATAGTTTGGCCGTTAAACTCGTAAACAATACATATTTTGCCGCAAATTAAATATATCTAATTCTAGTTCATAATGTCTTTAAATTGTTCATCCATTTTGTCACAAAATAAGAGTTAATCTCTCTAAAGGGCCCCGTTGCAGAAAGAGATACAATCGATTGTCAGATCATGTGTTCTAAATGCGCAAATCTGATTGGTTGAAACGCGCAAATTTTCTGACTTACAATTAATTGTAACTTACAATCAATTTATGCATTCATTCATTCATTCATACATACGTTCATTCCTTCATTAATTAATTAATTTATTCATTAATTCATTCATCCATTTGAATATACTGTACATTAATTTCTTTATCCATTCATTCATCAGCTATACATCCATGTATATTACTTCCTTCTATCAATTCGTTTGTAATGTAATGTAATTACTCTTTATTTGTTGTGATTTTAATTACTTTGAGCATAATGATTATGATACATAATTTGATTGTGTACGTTGTAGAACATTGCAAAATTGTTGAAACATTTAGATACTTTTTCAAATTTCTGTTTGGGTTGATTCACGTATTCATTCTTTTGTACAGTGTTTTAATTCACTCATCATTCAGGACAATAATATTGCTAAAAAGAAAACCTTGAGCAAACGAACCATGCTTTTATTATGTTGTTTGTAAATTGCAAATCTCTTTATATATTGTTATTGTTCTTCTCTTGGTACTCATGTCTCATCTTGTTTAATGTGTGTGTTTTGTTAGCAGCTTTCAGTGTGTATGAGTGACACTTTGTACTATAATGTAGTGTATTCTTCAATTATATGTAATGTTTTCAGTAAACTTTCTATAATCATATACAGTCATGTACAAGTCTATTTTGAATATATGTTCTGTACTTTGTACTATAATGTAGTGTAATTGTGTAACTAATATATGTAATGTTTTCAGTAAACTTTCTACAATCGTATACACTATACATGTACCAGTCTAATTTGAATATGTGTTCTGTACATATGAATCTAATTATTTATTAGCAGTATGTGCTTTTTTCCCGTCTTTATAATGAATAAACATAATAGTCTCTGTGCCAGAAATATTTGTGATGTGTTTGTGTTTATAATTGTCAATATCATGTTCTATGATCTAAAATGTCTTCATTCTTCTACTTAGACCCCAAAATCTGTCTCTATTCGGAAGGTTCTTTCACTAACCACTCCATACATCCCTATGGGGTGGTAGTATAGGGTACACTCTAAAAAATAACTAGTCAAAATGACCAGAAACCTAGTCAGCCGGGCACCTGCACTATTTCTAGTCAAAATGATCCAGAAATCTAGTAAAATACATTGATGTTATAATTTTGAATTGCCTTTGTATACAGAAAAATATTTTAAAATTATACTCAATAACGTGAAAATGGTATTGAGTATAATTTTTGAATATTTTTCTGTATACAAAGACAATATTAAATTAAAACATCAATGTATTTGACTAGATATTCCGGATCATTTTGACTAGAAATAGAGCAGGTGCCCGGCTGACTAGGTTTCTGGTCATTTTGACTAGTTATTTTTTAGAGTGTATAGTGGGTTATTTCTGATTACTACTTTGCGGCTGCTGCTGATGTACACACATCAATGGCAGAGCTTCAAATAGTTACAGGGCCGTAGCGTGGTCGGACTGTTTTGGGGTGGGGTAGTGACACTTTACTGACAAAATCAGTAAATGAAACAAAAGGGCAAGACAAACAACCTAAAACGCGACCTAATTATCCAAAGGCATGCAAAAACTACCGTGTCCAAGTTTGCAGTGTTCTTGTTTTGTGAATGGTTTCATCTGTTGTTTGATTTTCAAAGATAACTTCATGCATCCTATATGTCCTATTCAGAGGCCCCTGTCTCCAAACAGTGGGGTTGCTGATGGGAGGACAGTGGGGGATACCCTTCCACCCTGATAAACATGAAAAACACTGGCAACCAGCTGGTATAACTTTGGATAATAAGGTCGCGTTCGATGAAGCGTAAAGTGATCAAAATGTATGATGTATCATTTTAAAGGCAGTTTTCCAAGCTTTAACATGATACCAATATCAACATACTGTATAATGTTTAGAATTGTGGATTTATAAGTCCGGTTTCTTTTTCTTTTTTTTACTCGCACTGTATATCTCATAAATAACCCGTGGAGTATCGTTGGATAACTCAGGGTGAGTTGGGTTGGGTTGGGTTTGGGGGGAGGGGGAGGGGAGGGGCAACCTAACATTCGTTTGTGTTTTTTTCCTTATATTTGCCATTGGCATTGCATTGCGGGCATGGTCTCCCATAGCTACATCACTTCCCATAACAATAATGTTTACTTGTTTTTCTCGGAATACGTTTATAACCATAGGTGGGTCCAAGAATACGTATGAGGGACAATGTTCGCCTCTGTTAGTAGCCCTATTTGCTTTCTGGTACATGGGCGTACAAGATGTTTTGTTTTATTGCATATTCAAATACAATTTACAAATATATAAATATAAAAACAAAAAACAATACAATTTTTGATTATCCACTTGAAAGTTATAACTGTGTACAAAGTCAGTGCAATGAATTAGCGAATATCACTTTGCATTTTCGCTCATTAGTTGGCCATATATTGTCCATTTAACATTAAATGTTCATATTTTCATACTCACTGGACATATCAGATCACAACACTACACACTATTCATTAACTTTTTGCACATGTCAATAAACTTACTAGATCCCTTTAATATTTGGCGTTTTCCAAACCATCCGGCTATAAAGCTCCACAGGAAAACAAGAAAAACTACCTCAAAATTGTGTTTTACTGTATCTAAGGTAGATTTTCATGAAGATTACTAAGAAAAACATATTTTCTTCGTGGGAAAACCCGGTAAATTAAAAAAATCAGGTTGTAAATTCACTTTAGGAACCCCCGTAAAAAAATTGAGTCCGGGCGAAGAAAAATGACGTCATCTTTGTGACGTCACATAAGGACAATCGCAGTAGACGTACACGCTGAGTGCATCTACTCACGTTGACAGAGAGATATTATTTCGATTTGTTTCAATATTTGCAAACATTTGTTTAAGTTTATATCATGAAGGATCCACACTCAGATGTGTTGCTGCATCCTGCTACAATGTAATTCTTAGGCATTTCAGTTAAGCCTCAATTTCCAAGTAAATACGAGTTTGTTTTACTAGCAAGTCAAAGACTCTGCATGAAAACCATGCACATTCGAACTTTGAACTCCGTGTTGTGGTCCTCATGTGACATCATGACCCGATGGGCACGTACATACGCGCGCGCTCCGCTATAAATAACTTTTTTAGGAGTATGGAACGCCGATGCGAAAAAAAGCCAGAAAGTTGCATGAAATTTACCTTTTTTGCCCAACTTAAGGGTTTTCTTTTAAAAAAGGAGTGTGGTATTTCAATATAGGCACATATTCAAAGCTATAAACCTGAATCAAAGCCGGAATTTCACTATACATTTAATTGTACGTTACGCCAATGTTCCTGCCCACACTACTCCAGACCGTCGAGGCTGCAACAGTAACTTGTGTCTAGCTAAAGATTAAAGGGGACCACCAGGCAAAGGACGACACATAATTATATGTTTTGGTACCGTTTTGTGATATCAAATATATACCCAACATTTTGCAAAGGGTTGTGTAATTCATAAACAAATCAATTAATTTCCACCACTTACGGAACCACTACTATTTCCTGGTTCCGTACGGGCCAAACATTTGCGAGTGCGCCAATGCTATTCACGCGTACGTTTGGAGACAATTAGTATCCCGGGCGATTCGTTATCTCTAGACAAAGTAGTCTCGTACATGCAGACCCATAAACGCATGCTTTGGAATGGTGATTTGTTTTCCAATTTAGAATACTAAAGATGTTACCTTTCATTTATAAGAATATTATTTTTGGGTTGTGGTACCCTTTAACTAATTGGGCTAAGTCCAAGTGGGATAAACCAATATGTACAAATAGAACATTACTTTGTTGACATGATACTTTGTCACGATTTATGGAGTTGCATTATAATTTAAATACAATGGAAGTATACGTATGGGCGTGATGATTTTGTTGGTGTCTCCATTTTATTCCGCCCCACTATCTTTCCAGTCGTGCACCTTTATTATTGCACTAAATGACGACGGAATTACCGCCATTGCGTGTGTTATTTTAACAGGTAAGTTTACATCGATTCGTTTAATCATACTATTACTCGCTGCAGAATGGAAGAAAATGTACAAACATTTAAATGATGATGATAATGAAACATGTGGACTCGCTCTCTGGATACGAGGGCATACGAGCCGTCCGTAATCGATGTATTGTTAACGTTAATTGTCCAGCAATTTATCCATGTAATGATTCAAACTCAAGAAATTGAAAGAACGTCACGAAATAAATACATTGTTTTCTACTTTCTTCTCTTGTTTCTGACATATAGGAAATCGATTGTTACCCATGTCCAACCATGTACACTGACAGAGAAATACTGTGCCCGATTTGCCTCGACACCTTCGACGTGCCAACTTCGCTGAAATGCTCACACGCCTTCTGCAAAGCCTGTCTGGGGCGCCTCCTGCAGACCCAGATGGAGCCTACATTGTCGTGTCCCATCTGCGAAGAAGTCACGCCCGTATCCCGTGGTGACGTCGGTACACTGGCTACAGACACCCGCCTTACGTCTCTGGTGAACGACGCCCGGAGCAGTAGTCAGCCTTGTTCTTCTTGCGAGTTGAAACCATGTGATTGGGCATTTGCCGTCGCTTATTGCCAGGAGTGCGGCGAGTACATGTGTGAGGCGTGCCGGAAGATCCACGGAGAATGGGGGCAGTTCTTGCGTCACACGGTTGTCGGGATGTCGGAGATCATCTCGGGGCAAGTTTCGCCACGACGACGCAAATGCGCGAAGCATCTTTCGGAGGATGAGGAACTCTTCTGCTTGGACTGCGGACGCTACGTCTGCTTCAAGTGCGGCGTGATGGAACACGAGCGCAAGGAGAAACACGAAGTCATACAGGGAACTGAACACGAAAGTAAGATACAGGATGAGGGACATGCGATGGTGTCGTCTGCTAAATGTAAGAACGCGACGATTGCTACGTACACCGGTTTCGTGAGGACTCAGCGACAGAAACTGGGGGTGATCCTGGAGCGTTTGACTAAGGACATTGAGAGTGCCTACGAGGACACGGTCCAATGTCTCACGGAGAAAAGGGATGCGCTCAAGGATGAACTTAACACGAAGAAAAAAAAAATAGACAGAGAACTCTCGGCAATGGAGAAGACAGGAAAATGCCAATTAAACCGGGCTGACGCCGTCAGCGACTTGATCGGAAAGGGACTCGACTTGCCTCTCGAGAGGGAAGCTCTCCAGGTGCAAAGGAACCTTTACAGAAGAATGGAAGACATCCTCAGTTTGGAAGACCCTGACTTCACAGGTGCAGAAAAGATCATAGGAAGAGGGGAAGAGCTTAGGTTTCTCAGAAGCGAAGAAACGAGCGGGCTCGAAATAGGCAAGATAAGCATCGGGCAGGAAAGCTGGCTGAAGGTCAATGAAGTACAGTTCTCTAACAAGAGCAGTATGACTGATATGACGTCCACGCCTGATGGAGGAGTGGCTGTTACATGTTGCCCTGGTGGCGTAGAGGTCTACAACTCTGATGGCAAGCTGCAACGGACTACGCTGGACACAGAAGATGTCGTCGCCGTTGCTTTTCTCCCGGATGGCCGCAGCGTCGTCCGCGCAACATCGAACAACATTTCACTGTACACGACGGACGGCGAAAAGGAAGACACCAAGTTTGCAACGATGGGCGAGACGGAGGGTGGACATGGTGGAGTCGCTGTAGACGGCGAGGATCGCATCTACGTGACCTACAATAAGGCCAAGAAGATCCAAATCTTCAGTGCTTCGGCTGGGAAGGAAGTCGGGATGATTGCTTGCATCGATTTCGAGCCGATTCAAGCCTTTCCGCTGAAGTCCATGCGACGCGTTGTTGTGAAAAGTGGCAACAACGCCATCAGGCTGATAGACGATTGTGGCGGGCTGATCCGAGAATGTGTTTCAAAGGATCGCCATATCTATGCTTTCCCTGCCGTTTACCGTAATGATGAGATCATAGTAGCATGGGTTAAGTGCTTGGAAGGAAAAGTAAACATTGAGCATTACTCAAGCGACTTGAAGTACATCAGAACTATTATTGTGGATCAAGAAGTACCCAAGTCGAAACGGAAATGGTACGCCCTACAGAGCTTTGGTGACAGAGGAATAGCTCTGAGCACGACAAGTAAACTGTTGATATTTAACAAGCTGGATATCTAGGAACCATGAACTTAGACTCCCCTTGCATGGGAGTTTTAAAAAGGCCATATTCAGGGGAAAACCACCTCAAAGTCGGGCAAACCATGTCATATTCAGGCAAAACCATGTCACATTCGGGCGGAATAGTGTTGTATTCGGGCAAACTCTTGTCATATACGGGCAAAAATAAGCACATTCGGGCAAAGTCATGCCATATTCGGGCAAAACCGTCTCTATTTCGGGCAAAATTGTGTTCTTTTCGGACTAAAGCATCACAAATATATATAATTTGTTGGCATCAAGGAGGCGAGAAAACCCTTTTTTAATTTCTTGTCGGGCAAAAAGGCGAGAGGGAATTGGGAAAACTGCTTTAGCCTCCCTGAAAAAATTTGATTATTTGAAAAATAATTATAGAGAAGGTGTTTTTTTTTTTAAGAACCGTTCATTTGGATTTGATATATTTGTATGCGTTTTTTTATTTTGTGTGATCGATGATGATGTTCATTTGAGTTTGTTCATTTCTTTTCTCTTTTCATTCTTCTACTCCTGTGGACACGGTGGAGGGGTTGGGCTGGGGGGGGGGGGGGGGGCTAGGGGGGGGGCAGTGGCGTAATGAGCAAAAACGTTTGGGGGGCTAAACAAGATCCGCATCACCACAGGGTTGCCAACTTTGAGCAAGCGGTGAGTCTGGGACTTAACGAGGGACTTAACGAGGGAGCGAAACAACCAAGCCCTAGGGGCGAAGCGACTGAGTGGGGGGAGGGTGTGGGTAGGGAGCTTTTGCCTTTTTAGACTTGAATCTGTGCAATCTGGTGCATACCTATATTTGGACTTGACGCAATGTGCTATGTGGGCAAGTGCGTCATGATTCTATACCGACTGGATACAAAGGTATATTTTTTTCATGAAGAAAACATTATAATATAATATGCATCCAAACATTATATTCGCAAAGTGACATAAACAGTTCAAACATTGCATGAAAAGACCGATCCCCGAGGGAGCGAAGCGACCGAAAGGGCATAGATATGGGGAGGGTTTGATGGGAGGGTCTGACTGAATGTGGGTGTCCGCCCATGCACGGTATTAGGGACCTTTTGCAATTTTATACTTGAAATTATGCAACTTATCTAGGAAGGAAATTGGACTTGACAATCTGAGTTATCATGTTTCAAGAAACACCCTTTTTTTAATGACTGGTATCGAATTAGAATGTTAGAAATATGCCATGATTTACCACCAGTACGCCAGGGGGGGGGGGGGGGGGGTAGTTCACAAATAAGGGAATCCTTGCTTTACTATCCGTTTCTTTGTTTCGTCACAAACAAACATAATTTTTTTATATAATACTAGTACATTGACAACATAATTATTGTATACACTGTACATAGCCTACACCATTGTGCCTACGATGTATGGCAACAAATATTAGTAGTTAATTGTTGCTTATTTGTTGTTTGATATATTCAAGAAAAAAGAACTTGAACCCTAACTCTGAACGGTTACTAGTTTTGTTGTATGATAAAATATATATGCTTTAATTTGTGTTTAAATGTTGTTTTAAAAATACAAACTATCTTAATATGTTGATGGTTAACATTATGGTAAGTTCTGCAATTGTACGACCGGCCTTTTCGTAATCTCGAAAGCTATTATAACCATGATTATAACATACTGGTAAACAGCAGTTTATAATTCTACAGTGTTTTTATAACTTGAATATATTACAAAAGCAAAACAATACATGTACAAGGTGTTTACAAAGCTGACACTTACACACAACATGTGAACAGTTCACATGCAAAAACCGATACAACCATTAATTGTTGTCATATTTGTGATAAACTGTCCATACAAAATGTTACATTTCAAATGATATTTAAAGTGATCCGTTAACTTTATATTTTCCCCAAAGTAATGTTTGAGACTTCAATCATATACCAATATCAATGTAATATCATTGTATTCCTGATAATGATGTGTGAGATTTCTATAGAAAAAAAATTACATAGTGAAAACATAGAAAATCAAATTCTGATTTGATCCCGATCGTTCGCGTGAAGTATCCAAATTAGGATACTATGGACGATTTAGTATCCGAATTCAGATGCGTACAGATGAGTACAGTCGGAATCCGTCTACAGACGCTCTTAAATTCAATCTGAAATATTTCCATTATTATGGAGACATTTGACAAATCAAAACACATTTCATTCTTCTGTTATATCGTAAGCCAAACGACAAGGTACAAGGCCGGAGAAGTGTTGAAGCTCCAAGCGATTTTGGTTGAATGTTGACAAAGTTAATGGATCACTTTAATGGTTGTGTATCACTTAGACGTAATTTTGGAGATATGATTAAAAGTTTCACCATCTTATAATCATTTTAATTGTTATAATCAGCAGGTTAAATCGCAATTATCTTGACATTTCTAAAATAAAAAATGCCATGATCAGTTTTTGGCATATAAATCCTTCAATATAAGAATAACTAAAAACCTAAATAAACTAAATACCCATAACCTTACAGATGAAACTTTGTCTGAATCGGCGTCCAAACTCACTTGCATTTCTAAAAATAAAATTTGATATATTTGTATATGTATGTATGTATGTATGTATGTATGTATGTATGTATGTATGTATATGCTCAAGTGTGCTTGTTTTCTGACTTGCGATTAATCACAACTTTGTATGCAACACCCCCCAGGTATGACTATGATGATGAGCATTTAGGTTTTTTTCATCAGCGGTTAAGAAAAGAATTTAAATTTCTAATTATTAGGAATCTGAGAAACACCACAACCCATCATTTTTGATAAAAAACTGAATGGTAGTTGTAATTTGCTTGTGCGCTGGCCAACAAGATGGTCTTTGGCATCATTTACAATTAGTTATTTGTGTAAGATCGTAAGATAGCAATAAAACGGTTCATTACAGATAACTCCCTCTACCACATACCTATACCGGGTTAATTTTCCAGTCGATTGTTTCATTCCATGACAACCCGTCAATAACACAAAATCTACATAAGCGCAAGGGACCAAAAGGATGCCACCCTCTGAGCAAAGGAAAGAAAATATTTCACGGAAGGGAGTGGAAAAAAAGGATATAAAAAGAATATTGCAACTTTACGCAGGTTCCTAGTTGTTGACTTGTTATTTTTTGTAATGTTTAAAACATGTTATCGTTGAATCACTAACGTGATTATGAATGAGAAAACACTCTTCCTTGTTTTTGTCTACACAAAATTTGTAGTGTAATTTATATTTTAGATGTTAATTTTCTTATTTCTCAACTGCTAATTGATACAATTAAATATGTGTTTAATATGGGCATAAGGGTCGGGATATAGTTTGTAGACATCTTTAACAATATGTAAAATATCTTTTGTTGTATATTATGGAGATATATGATCACATAGCCATTGGCATTTTTGTAATATCAGTGACATTGATTATGAATTTTTTGAAGCATACGATATTAGAAATAGAAATCTTTCTTTTATTTATGATTTCAGTAATAAACAAACACTTTCATTATTTGAGTGAAATACTTGCTGTATAAAAACACAGAAAATAATGGATAGAGAATATTTGTCGGAATGTTGAGAAAACTTTTGACTGGAGGAAGAAAAAAATTGTATTGAAAAAAAAATGTTCCATAATTTGCATATCCATTAGAGCCTTTGTATTTATATTATACCCTTCCATTTATTTTATTTTCTCTTATATATAATATACATAATATAGTTGCAAAGCATCATACCCTATTTGTACCAGAGACAGATTATGTGATTTGTATTTTTGTTCAGAATATCAGATAAGATTTATCCTTGTTACAGGTTTGGAAAACTTTACCTGACATTGTAGGAGAAAAGGAAAAACTCCCTAGTAATATACATATTTGCTGTTATCAGTTTAGATAGTACAGGGAAACCCCGTTATAACGAGCTCGTTTATAACGAGGAGAATTCTTTGGTCCCGATTTAAATGTTTGTTATTAATTCGGCCGTTTATAACGAGGTACCACTTATAACGAGGTAAATTTGATAGTCCCGACTACCTCGTTATAACGGGGTTTCCCTGTACATGAATTATTTCATTGTACATGTGTGTGTGATACTTCATGCACAGTATGCATCTATGTGGAAAAAATATTGTGGCCTCTAATCCATTGTACAACATTTGAAATGAATGGCTTAGTAAATTGTATTACAATTCCTTTACTGTTACGGTTTGCTCTTGAATTTCTATCTCCTCATTCAATCTCTCCTGTTAATTGTTTCAGATTTTTTTTTAAGAATAAAAAAACCCAGCTACACTTGTACTGGACAGGGCAAAAAAAAAATAAAAAAAATATGTGTATGTATGTATGTATGTATGTATGTATGTATGTATGTATGTATGTATGTGTGTATATTTATGTGTATGCGTGTATGTTTGTATGTAAGTAATGGGCATTATTCTATTTCATCCTTCGATTAATTATGTTTCTTTTAATTACAAAAGGTGAATTCCGAGACTTAAAATTGAAGTACATGCAGGTCATGGGAATCCCACAAAGGTTTTCATTTACATGTATCTTTAAATTGTGCGAACTTTAATGAGTTCGTAAAGAAGACATGTCTGTAAATTGTTGCAATTGTTGGCCTTGAATAACCCCAGGTGTAATTTTATAAAATGTTACAAAATTCTACCAACAAACATGTTGATGATCACAACAAATGCAAGGGTATACTGGTACATTTTCCCCAAGGTCGGGGTGTGGATAGCCTTTTAACAAGGCGATCGCGTCTAAATGGCTGCGCTGCAGGAATGACTGATCGCGTGGTGGAGACTATCCGGCGAGTGTCTCGCTCGGCAAGAGAGTGTGCATGTTAGTCGCGCTATCCAGTCGTTCCGTGCATTCAACTCAGCTCAGACGAGACAGGCTGGTCAAAAGACTAGGGTGTGGGCTGAGGTATGTTGCCTGAATATGAAATCATTTAGCCCGAATTACATGATTATTGCCCGAATATGATATGGGCTTGTCTGATAATGATATGATTTTGACAAAATATGACACGCTTCTGTCCAAACATGCCTTGAGCTTGCCTGATTTAATATAAATCTGCCCGAAAACAACATGATGTTTTTACCTGAATTTGAGGTGCTTTTGCCCGGACATGGCAATTTTCAAAACTATCGGGAGGGGGGGGGGGGGGGGGGGTGGGAGGGGGAGGATACTGCACCCTAGCCCGCTCCCCACCTTTATATGCACATAATAACGCTAAACAGTTTTGACTGCAAATTGTGTGAAATTGGGGGGGGGGGGGGGGTGGGAGGGGGAGGATACTGCACCCTAGCCCGCTCCCCACCTTTATATGCACATAATAACGGTAAACAGTTTTGACTGCAAATTGTGTGAAATTGGGGGGGGGGGGGGGGGGAGGGGGAGGATACTGCACCCTAGCCCGCTCCCCACCTGTATATGCACATAATAACGCTAAACAGTTTTGACTGCAAATTGTGTGGAATTGGATGCTTAGAAATGAATTTGAATTCACGTAATCACACCTCTTCTCGCTTTAAATTGAATGTCAATTCTGCGAAATAGAAACACGTTTTAAATCGAATGCAAACAAAATATTTTCGAATCACAGTTATATGAATTCAAATGTTTAAAAAAAGATTTTGAACTACAAAGTACAGCTGCGGTGACAGTATCGGCGAAATTGAATGAACATAAAATAAATTCGTTCGGCTTACTTACGAAATTGACCGAGAAATCCTATATTAAATTTGAAAAAAAAAAACAATCCCGGGATCATCAATAAAAATGAGTTAGGAAAGAGCACCTTGCAGTTTCGCTCATTACTCGGCCAACTTTCACACATCATCCATGGCAGTGGATATATCAGATTACAGAAATGCACATTGATTTTATCATCCCTTTGTCAGTTTTGCACAGACAGACACTTGCACACAAAAAAAATGAGAAACTGAAAAAACGAAGAAATTACCATGGCCAGTGTATTAGCTACGGGGGGGGGGGGGGGGGAGGGGGGCACGTGCCCCTAATAATTTTACAGCAATAATAAAAACGCACTTTTATTAGTTGTTATTATAATTATTATTATTTTATTCGGAAAATAAAGTATACAATAGAAATATAACAAAGTGAAGAGGTTGCAACCCCTGGAATGTCAGGGTGAATAACTGTGGCTAAAAGCCTTATATAGTGGTTGCTAACAGAATGGTGACAAATCAAAAGATACAGTAAACATAGTAAAGAATAATCTAACACTAATTAACAAACTCAAATACCGTCAATATTATAAATACATGAATCAGAAATAGTGTAAGTAGAAATAGAGAGTTAGAAGAATAGAGAGTGCGTAAGAGAGAGGGGAAGGAATAGGAAAGAGACTAAAGAGATAAGGGAGGGGGAGGGAGAGAATACAAGGAGGGCGGGTGAAAGTAATGATAATAATATAAAGTTAAATATGCGTGATAATATTGTTAAAGTAAGACATAAAACGTTTTCTACCACCATGACCACTAAACATCTGCTATAGTATCATACAAGACCAGTGGCGTGGACAGGTTCTTACACCTGGGGGGGATGATTTGCCGTTCACCGGACCAATACCAATTTGTGCGCGCCCGAGACCGCCTGCCAAATTTGTTCAAGACCAAGGAAATTGCTTGAAAGTCCTCTCAGTGGGGGGGGGGGGGGGGGGGGGGGGGGGTTAGATGTTAAGATGGTCGTGACCAGGCGGGCCGGAAGCAGTTTTGGATTGGGGGTGCAAAACCTATGGGGGCTCACGATTTGTGTGTGTAGGAGCTCATGCCCCACCACACTCACAGTGCTGCCAACTTTGAGCCAGATGTGAGAGCGAGACATTGCAAGGAGCGAAGCGACCAAGCCCGAGGGAGCGAAGTGACTGAGCGGGGGGGAGGGGGTGTCCCCCATCCCACGGTAGGGAGCTTCTGCATTTTTGGACTTGACATTGTGCAATCTGGTGCTTACCTAGATAGGAAATTCGGGCTTAACATTGACTGTATCTGGGAAAGCGTGTTATGATTTGATCGACCAGAAATGTTATTATGTTAAATATATTTTAAAGAAGAAAACAAATAATTGACGCACTGATACATATGCTCCCCAACACAGGGAGCGAAGTGACTGAGCGGGGGGGGGGGGGGGGGGGGGGAGGCGGGGGGAGGGGGTGTCCCCCCTCCCACGGTAGGGAGCTTTTGCATTTTTGGACTTGAAATTGTGCAATCTGGTGCTTACCTAGATATGAATTATTCGGGCTTAACATTGACTGTATCTGGGAAAGCGTGTTATGATTTGATCGACCAGAAATTTTAAATATATTTTCACGAAGAAAACAAATAATTGACACACTAATAAATATGCACCCCAATACACACACAAATATTGTATTTATATTTAGCGTCATACACAGTTCCAACATCACCATATGCCACATAAACACATATGTGATTACAAATTAAGTATACATTTATCATATTACTGATTGCGATCATGATAGTGATATAATATATTACTTGACGGAAAAGATAAATATATCTATGAAAGTGTTTGCCACTATTGTTAAGTATGATTCTTTTATCGAAACAATCATGAATTATATAATACATGTTTATGCTTTGTATAGTAAGGGTGCATGAAAATGATTATTATTGTAGATTAAATTGTTTGCCTATATTTTATTAGGCATTTGGCGGTTGCAGTACCGATTTGATGAAAACGTAGTACAGTGTTCCCACTTATTCTCATATACCAGCCCTTTATCATGTTTATTAGATTAGTAATAACATTCAAATTAGATATGAAGATATTTGCCTATACATTGTAAAACTTGATATACATAAGTGTCGTATGGATTTAATGACAATATACCAGTTAGAAAAACAACATGTTTTTTTTATAATTCCTTAATCATATTATTGTAATTTAGAATAAGTTGTATACCTTTATTTTCTTGGGCCTGATACAGTAGTATAGATTAACTAACTATACTGATCTTGTTTAAACAACAATACCTAGACATTCGTTAAAGAATATTATTCAGTTATTTGTAGATACCTTACTCAAATTATTTTTAGATGAAGTGTATGCCTACATTTTCTATAAATATATATTTGCTATAATTCCTATATTTTCAAGTTGTTCCTGGTAATGTTTCTAATTTTGTTGTCACAAACCAAAAATGGTTTTGGTATTTCTTCTCGGGTTTGAGATGATATATTCTAGATGCTAATACAATTTGTATTTACAATATATAAATAGCGTTGTTTATCATAGTGGACATTTTATGAGTTCCATGTTGATTAAATTAATGAGTAGTTTAATCATGTACTAAGCCAAAGATGTGATAATCATGAGATACTCATACCCATGTTTAGAAGGTTAGTTTCATTTCTAATAACAATAATACATCATAGAGTTGTATTATCATATTGAATCGCATAGCGGACTCCATAATCTGCAATACCATTACGCTGATTTAGTAACGAAAATTTAATTCAAAGGTACGGTTACGTTTGATTGGAGCGCAACTAAAGATATATTCTCATCATAGAAATGTGTTATTTGCCTTTTTAGAGTTGGATGCTCTTGACAAAGAATACTTGTGTAGTAAAGAAATACTCCCCAATTTTGTCACGGTACATCATGAATTGGTACTAACCTCAATTGAAAACTGACACAATAGTTGTATTCTTACGGAGTAATAAAAGCCTGAATTATGTATTCAAATCGAAAATAATAATCTGAACTCTCGACTGAAATCGTTTAGCGTCATACACAGTTCCAACATCACCATATGCCATATTACGTATGATCCAACAACATAGCCTATTGCCTATAATGAGTCCCGAGGGGCGAAGCTACCGAGGGCTGGGGCAGAGCCAAATAGGGAGGGTTTGGGAAGGGGTATCCCCCTCCCACGGAGAAGATTTTGCATTTATATATGTACTTGAAATTATGCAATTTGGTGCATCACACAAGCAGTCAGAGCAATGCCAGCCTACACTGGAACTACGTGGCCCGGTATACAGAATAAAATACTCACCCCATACCATACGCAAGTTACACAACAAACTGAGATAGTCTGTTCGCGCGCGAAGCGCGCAGCGAAAATTGAAAGTGGATGATTGTATACATTACTTTTTGAACGTTAGAATTAACAAGTCTTAGCTCATACAACTAATGTTTTCTTTCCCACTCGTATACAGATTACAGATACACACACAAAAAATATATCCTTCCCTAAAATCTGGGGGGGATGATTGTACATGTCATCCCCCCCACCTTGTGAGGTGGGGGGATGCATACCCCTCATCCCCCCGTTGTCTACGCCCCTGTACAAGACAATGAATAATAACACAGATACATTAAACAACATTATCAATATCAATATACCTATTGATTTACAATAATCATTTTTAAAAATGAGCACATAATTATACTAACACAATTGTTGAAGAGACAGGCATATGAGGGACAAATCTGCGGAAAAATAAAGAAATATTATAAGTAAGCCCCCAATAATTTACTTGCATATTCACAATCGCGATTTAAATCGCGCCAACCGTGATAGTCAGTTTTTGTTTAGTGTGCGCTTTAACCCTAATCCCATTAGGGGGGGGGGGGCCTTTTTGGCCCCCCCCCACTCGTTTTTTTCGACGAGCATCTAGACCGATTGGAATTTCACGTTCAAACTTCATGACTTTTTTCTCTCAAGTCTCCCGCATGTTTTGATATATAATTCACCCCGGTCGGACTTGTAGAACTGATTTTAGAGGTGGATAATTGCTCAGCCGTCACAAAAAAATGCAATTTTTGTACAGGTTTCTATGTAATTCATATATCCGATGCCATGTAAACTCCAAATCTGTTATAATTGTTACATTGAATCATAATTTTGATTATTGCTTTGTTATTAGTTTAATTCATACACTTCAGAGATAAATTCTACTTAAAAAAAAAAACAAAAAAACAAAAAAACAATAAAATACATAAGAATAAAAACAATGAAATACAAAAGAAATAAGGAAATATCCTTATTTCTCGAGCTTTTCTAAAAACATGAAGATTTGAAACTTCATATTTATCATTGAGATACTCAAAAGAAATTTTTTACAGAAAACCTGAAGAAATCCTGTAATTTCTCTTGATTTTAGATGAAAATCCAAATTTTCCCCAAATTCGTCAAAAATTTGCATATTCAAAATTTTAATTAATTATTAAAAAAATAAATAATGCTCAATTTTTGTTATTGTTTTAATTCTTATTCTACTCAACTTGTTTTACATATGTGCCAATTTTCAAGTCAATCGGTCCATTCGTTGCCGAGATTTGAGGGGGGGGGGGGGGGCAAAAAGGCCCCGCCCCCCCCCCCCCCCCCCCCCCTAATGGACTCGAGTGATCAAAATAACCCAATGGGATTAGGGTTAAGGAATAATTTGTTTGCAAAAGATAATGAAAAAAATAAGTTTAAAGCAGACGATTTAAGAAAATATTGTCAAACATGTACTATGGTGGGTTTAAAGTTGTCTGGTGATCTCTCTGACAATTGAATCATAATTTTGAACACATGCATATTGTTTTATTTTATAAGAAATAGTTGAAACCTTCCGGTGTCTAGAGGGCGCTATATTGTGCTAAAAGGCTGTCTTTTGTCTGCCTGAAGCGTTTTTATGTTTTTTTTAACCATTCAAGCATTGTTGAACTACCATTAGTTTTTTTTTATAATAACGTACACGTAATTGCTAAATTTCAGTTTTACCAAAACTGTACAATTCTTTCAACGACAAATATTGGTAATAAGTGAAATTAAATGTACAAAAACAAAACGAGTTTACCTAAGCTCAGCGCACACAGAGCTGACTCGATCTGATCCGACTGGTTTTCAGTCAGGCTATATAGTAGAGCAGATAGGTGTAACAATCGTTCAAATAGTCATACAAGCACCCAAATTGGAATGTACATTGCCTAGGGTTCACTTTTTCGGAATCAACATTGAGCCTCGCAAAAATCCAACATGGCGGCCATGTTCCAAGATGGCCACCAAGAAGCTACTAAATAGAAATAGTTGGTAAATTTTAATGATTTAAGAGTCGATTCTAATTATTTATAGAATGCAGAAACCAAATATGCCATATACAAACCTACCTTTTGGCATAGGTACTGAATAGTCCAATATGGCGGCCATTTTCTAAGATGGCCGCCAAAAAGCTACTTTTTGTTATTAAAACAAAAATAGTTGGTCACTTTCCAAGGATTTTAGAGTCGATTACAATAATTTGTAGTATACAGAAACCAAATATGCCATATAGATCTACCATGGGACATAGCTATAAGGTACTGAACAATCCATCATGCTTCTATTGGTAATACGAATACAACCATGTTTGAGAGAACCACTAGAGTTCTGATGATTACGATTTGTGGATTTGGACAATGTTACTAGATTCCTTTAAAACCAACTGACACTAATACTAAATACCAGGTCGGACTTAAATTATGGGAATTCATTAGTCGAGCTATGTATAATTAATAAACTAGTTATAAAACACAGCAACACTTTGATTTGAATCATCAATATAAAGGATATTTCATGTTCTTGATGTAACAGTTCTGATCAGTCTCAATTATTTGCATTTAAACAAAATAAATAAGTTGTATCACAAGGCTTTAACTGGCCTACCATTATTTTAAGTCCAAGTTAGAATTTAATTAGCTAAGAATCTAACTTAGAATCTTTGTTAAAAAAAACACCCCTTGCGGGTGCTGCACAAAAAGTTGCGATCGATTGTAAAGTTGCAATGAATAACATGTGACTAAATGCGCAAATCGGATTGGTTGAAATTCGAATATTTTCTGATTTGCAATTAATTGCAACTTTACGTTGGATTACAACTTTGTTTTACCCTCGACTAGGTTTCGCCTGGTTCTGGAAACACAGTAAATATGGAGTATACATTTAATATTGCGCGCTTTACCGTAATGTGTGCATTTGAATACGCTGTACATATTATGGTCATGATGGTACGTATCATAAAGAGTGCAAATACCTATCTGTCTTTGTCAGGTCTTTACAATATACTAGAAAATAAAGCGGAATAGAGACTGCTCAATCGTAAAAGAAGAAAGAAAACAAAAAAATAATAATAATGGACCAGAACAGTTTAGTTCCTGTGGTCATGAAACGAATCGAACTGTGATGTTTGTGCATGGTATTGTTTGCATTCGTAGAAATCTGGTCATTGTCATTGCATGGTCAGTGATTTATCATAAAGTATTAATAATTTTCGGTCTAGAATTTGCCCTATATACGATATGAGTTCGCCCGAATATGGGTCGGATTTGTGAAAGATGTACAATTGGCCATTTTTAGACCTTGAGCACTTCTATCCTTCGCTGTGCCTCCCCATTTATTACGATATTTCCTCTATATATATTGGTATCATCTCAAAGAGTATTACTAGGGATTTTATAAATGTATAGGCTTATATAATTTCACTATGTTTTAAGCGCTGGGGGCTTAGACCTTCCCCAGCCTGCATATCATGATCATGCATATGGGGATCACCAGAGCAAACTGCCACCCACATCATCCACGAGTGCCCAATCCTTCGCCCACCCGGCCAACCAAACCCAGACTTAATAAATTTGGACCCCATTACTATTGGCTAACAAATTTGAGTGATGTCGCGTAGGAGCTGTGTTGCCTCATACGCAAGAAGAAGAAGAAGCGCTTCACCATGTTCACAGGCCCTAAAAGGCAAAACAACAGTCAAAAAGGAATTTAGAAAAAAAGAGAACATTTTGAATCGATTGCTTTTACACTTCACTTTTCCTCTTTATTGCGACATGTATGCGTTGAAGTTTTTTTTGTTGTGGAACCACACATACTTCCCGAAATGCCCCTTAACACTAAATTGGTTGGTTTTAATTCCATTTGAAAGTTACTTGCATCAAATATGTGACATGAGAATCATTCCCTTCAAATGCTCCCATAGTTCTAAAATTCGATTTCAAAAATATTTTAATTATATATCGTCTGGCTAGACGATATCTTGACTTTTTAACAAAATACATAAAATGCTTTACACTTCTTTCGAAAAATGTGAAAAGAGGTTTTTAAATAGTTGTTGATGATATCTCTATTTAATCATTATTTGAACAAAACATCACATGCACAATAGAGTTGTATTGGTTCTTTTTTAACGATAACCGAGGTTTTACTTAGTCGTTTGTAACTTTGTATACCTTTCGAGCACGGTGGAGTTATAACTATTAGTTTTGATGCAGGTTTTGTTTACTAAAATTCAGTCTGACCAACACTCAACTATCCCTTTAACATGAACATTTGAACGATTCCTGCGGGGTTATATATAAGCACTTATCTGCCCCACTAATATAGAGGCGGTTTCGCTCAGTCAGAGCCGATTCAACATGTTGAATCGGCCTCGACCTCCGAGCCGATCCGACTGGTTTTCAGTCAGGCTAGAGGCGGTTTCGCTCAGTCGGAGCCGATTCAACATGTTGAATCGGCCTCGAATGACCTGCGAGCCGAACCGACTGAAAACCAGTTGGATCGGGGTCGAGTGGGCTCTGTGTGCGTTGGGCTTTATTTGCAGTGTTGGCATACAGTATCGTGCAAACAGTCATAACTTCTTATTTCTGAACCGATTTTGGTCAATATATCGATTGTTCTACCAATCTTCTTATAATTATTTGTATTGCTACCAGTAATTTCCAACTAGATTTCACGATCCCCACATTATAGAGACGATACAGGACCCAAAAGGTTCCCGTATGCAATAGGATGTGCTGCTACTACAATGATAGTATACCAAGGAGGTATAATAAATACTTCTTATACTTCTTATACTGTGCATGGGGGCACAGGCATCAATATATATACTTGAACCATGGTTAACTTTGTTGGTATGTGCACAAAGTGATAAATGGTTGATAAAATGTGTATTGATGTGCTTTGATCTGTCCATTGAGTAATGTGTGAGAATGTCATATGAATATTATGCACTACTCGCAAATAGTAAGTTTCCCCTAGCATTTTTTCATATATCTCAACAAGTATTTTACCGATTTTGATCATTCAAACGGTAATGGATATGGAATTTTGGTATGTGTCCGCCAATTGATGGCATTGTTGGTGTGAAATCATGCATTTTATGACAAAAGGTATGACAACAAATCTTGCACTTTTGTGATTTGTGTCAGCTTCTACACGAATAACAAGATAGCATGTTTCTGAACTTTCAGCCACTCTAATCCCCAACAATTTCATATTGAAAGGCCTATTGTTTCAGAAAAATGCATGCTTTTGAAAAATGGTTCCACTAAGAACAATACAGCAGTAGTACTGAATTACATAACAGATTTGTGTGTCGGGTCATCTTCAATGAAGATGCTTACTCGCATACAAAATGTACCCAATATGCTATAAAACTTAAAGTGCAACTTTTTGTTTGCACTTTGTATCAGAAAATACATTTTTTTAATGATGAAAACGTAATGCTATGGCAACCATTTACCATTCACACTGTGCGTAAGAAAATTGCGCATCCATTCCCGTTTGCGAGATCAAAATCGGTGAAATACTTTTTTGAGATATATAAAAAAAATGCTATTTAGGGGGGACTTACTTTTTGTGAGTAGTGTATATGGCCAAGTAATGAGCGAAAATGCAAAGTGATATTCGCTAACTCATTGTACTGACTATGTACACAGTTAGAACTTTCCAGTGGATAATTAAACATCCGAACACTTCAATCGTAAATATCTTTTAAAAGAAAGGGAAATTCGAGAAAAAAAACGAAACCTGTTCCCCCTGTTCCATGCTACTATTGGTAATACGAATACAACATATAGGGTATGAGAGAACCACTAGCTACATGCAGTTTTAAGTACGATTTGAGGATGTTGGCAATGTTACTAGATCCCTTTAATGAGTAATTCCTGTCACATCCTCACGAATGCGGCTTGTCGGACCAAGTTATCAGGGAGTATCCTATCCACCGTTTACAAATCATCTGAATTTTTTTACAGTAGATAGATTAGGATAAATATGACACTCACGTACAATTTGAGATCGAAAAACGCTGCAAAATAATTTGGGTTTTGCGAATAAAAATCAACCACGAAGAAAAAAAAATCAATAAATACTCTGTTCAATGCACTACATTATTTTATCTAACTGATTTAGCATAATATATATTACAACAATGTTTAAGTTATTCACGTAACTTTATTGTGCAAACATTATTTCGTTCATGTATGCAACGAAAAAAGTCTCGAAAATAAAGAATGATTAAATACTCTGTAAGTTTTACGAATCTTGGTTATTTTTGTTTTAGTCTTCGCTTTCGCCGTTGTTGTGATCATCCAACCTTTTATTATTTCGAGTTTCTTACAATCAGTATAACTCCACAAAAAAGAGGTTTCAAGCCCTATTTTTTTCCAGGCATTTTCTATTTATATAAGGCAACAATCTCGCAACTTTTAAAATTTGGCTTGCAAAAGGTGGACAGTATTTTTAAATTTAAATCTGGCTTCATACATCTCATCGTAATACTTCATTGCCTCATTGGCACACCTGATGACGTCAGGGGTCACCTGACTAGTGTCGGGCATGACAGTGGGGGGCAAGAACTCGCTGCTAGTGAGTGCTCGCTCGTAGGCGAAGGCCAGCCTCTCGACCAATCCCACGGCAGGAAATACCCAATGCTTCGCGGCCTCGGGAGATGGGTCCCACTGGAACTTCGTCTCGTCGAAAGGCAGACCGACGGCTTCGCATAACTTCGGAACCACTTCGGCAGGATTCGCCAGTAGATCGTCACTGTCGAACACGATCGGGGGCCTGTCGGCGGTCTTTCGGACGTGGGTCCAGATGTCGTACAACTCTTTGAATAGGGTACTGGATGGGTCGGCGTAAGGTAAGTCTCGCCCGATGTCAAATGTTGCCTCGTCCGCGGCTTCCCCGACCAGGACGCCGAGGTGCGATAACTGAGCGAAGATGACTCGGCGGAAGGACGCGAACACTCGCAGCGGGTGGCGAATCAAGAAGGCGTGTGTGAATCCCTCGGGGATGAACTTGAAGTGGCTTTTGTTGAGAGCAAAAGCCATATCTTTCACAAAGACGTGACGACTCTCAGATTCTTCCAGGAAGCGTTTTATCGACGAGTATCTGTTATAGTGACAAAGGAAGTAAATTTATGAAACCATCAGTACATGTAATGGCAATGATTTAAAGGGGCGAAACAACAGAATCATTGATGATGAAGACGACGAGGGGGAAAATGACAGCTGTAAACACAACTAGAACAACAAAAACAACTTTTTTGGTTGTTTCCTGAGTCTTCATCACACCCTTTTACACTACATAATAATAATGGTATTTTATTCAACAAAATGTCACATTCACAGCTACAAGCTGAATTGCAGTGTCATTTGCAACAATATTTACAAACATCAAAATAACATTAATGAACTATTATATACAATAATTAGAGAAATAAATCATAATGCACATGAATAGTATCACGAATTAGCCATGAATACTAACGAAAGACAGTAAATTATATTGTTGTTTTATGTATGGATTCAAAAATTAAGTGATTATACAAAAGTCAATAGGCAGCATGTATTAATTTATATTTCCTATTGCAAATTTGATATTTTAAGATAAAATTAAATTCATTATGATTGATATGAAATGACCGGGTTAGCTAGAAATTTACGAAAATTACATAAACTAGTTGCAATGCATGGAAGTAAGTAATAATTAATTTCAAGGTTGTATACTACATAACATATGAATCATTACAGTGTCATGTGCAGCGATATTTGCAAACATCAAAATAACTTGAACGACTCACGAGGTATATAAGGAAATCTGAATATATATAATAATTAGAGAAAGACATAATAATCACAAATGAATAGCATAACAAATTAGCCATGAATACTAACTAACGACGGTAAGTAATATTGTTGTTTTATATATCGATACATAAAATGAGTAATAACA
This sequence comes from Echinarachnius parma, assembly GCA_037951105.1. Taxonomy (NCBI): domain Eukaryota; kingdom Metazoa; phylum Echinodermata; class Echinoidea; order Clypeasteroida; family Echinarachniidae; genus Echinarachnius; species Echinarachnius parma. The sequence goes on from JBAMJV010009313.1 coordinate 57,421, forward strand.
AAGGTTGATAACATAATATTAAGGCATTGTGTTTCAATTCGATTTCCTAATGTAAATTTAATATTTTAAGGTAAAATTTAAAATCATTATAATTAATATAACACTTACTAAGCAAGCTAAAGATTTATAAAAAAAAAACTACATAAACTAGCAGCAATTCATGAAAGTTAGTAAGAATTAATTATCCAAGTTGTATGCTATATGAATAATAATGTATTACATTCAATGGCTTAACTAACTTTATTCAATTACATGGATTATGGATATAATGACATTACCCGTAAATTAAAACTCGTACACACAAATGCGAATTTAAGTGTTTGAAGGGGTAGTTTATTTTTGGTAGAGAGGGCGCTGCACATCACAATTTTTTTGTGAGGTAATGAAAAACTGAGTGTCGAATTTGAAAGAACATGCAATTTTAATGGCAGAATAAACTTTATTTGGTCAAAATCGACCCAGAAACGGCTGAAATATCAATAAATATATCTGATCTTATAATTATTTGGGGCTTTGGGGCCCAAATAATTAGACGATTTTTCAAAAAATTAAACAAAATGCTTGCACTTTTACAAAAGTGTTTTTTAAATAGTTGTTGATGATCTCTCTATTTAATCATTATTTCAATAAAACATCACATGCATAATTTTGTATGAAAAATGGTTGAAACCAATGCCTTTTTAGAAAGCGCCCTCTTGTGTTTTAATGGCTCTTTTTGAACGATAACAGGCTTTTTACTTAGTCGTTTGCAATTTTGTATACCTTTCGAGCATGGTGGAGTTATAACTAGGGGTAGGTACGTTAGAGTAACGGTTCGGACATTTTGATTGAGATGGTACATCGTAACTCGTAGCTTGCATACAGTGTGCATGGCAGTTAAATAGCGCGATTGCGAGAAATTTTACGCGCCGCCGATTCCCTGCTTAAATTTGTCAGATTTTCTGGTTTTCGGCCGTTATTCCCGCTTTTTTTGTCGCCAGTTTCCCTAGCGCACTTTTCTCCCACTTTTTTTTGTTTCAATTTCAATGCTTAAAGGGACTTAGTAACATTGTCCAAATCCTCAAAATAAAATTTGAATTCTAGCGGTTCCCTTATACCTCGTTGTATTCGTATTAACAATAAAATCATGGGACAGGTTTCGGTTTTTCAAATTTCCCTTTCGTTTCAAAGATATGTATGATTGAAGTATTCAGATAAGAAAAACTCCGGGCGAGTTTTTCTTCCGTGTACAAAGTGAGTGCAATGAGTTACTGAATATCACTGTGCATTTTCGCTCATTACTTGGCCATACAATGTCCATTTGACTTGAAATTTTCACACAATACCCTGTGGACATATGAGATAACAACAATATATATTGCATCAACCATTCATCACTTTTTGCACATGTCAACAAAGTTACTAGATCCCTTTAAAGTCGGCATGCGGCGATTACGCGGCTGCGGCGATTGAATTGAATTGAATTGAATTGAATTTTATTTCCACTTTCATAAAAACAATAGCATACATTTGTACAAGTATACAATAATACAAAATAACATTACAATACATAAACACAGGATAAAAAAGAAAAAAGAACAGATATGAAGAGTGGAAGGATTGTCTCGAAGTTACAAAGAACTTATAAATAGACAATCCTCAGGGCAAGCGAATAAAAGCTATACATACAACAAAAATTTAAATTTAAAATTTAATTACTAAAAATTACTAGAAAAAAAAAGAAAAAAAACAATTGTGTTGCATCTAAATTTGTAGCATTAAGTATGATTTGAGCTTTCTTTTAAAGTTGCTTAAGGTTTTACACTGCTTAATTTCAATAGGTAGTCTATTCCATGATAACGGACCTTTGCATAAAAATATAGAGTTTGAGAAGGATTTACGTCCATATATTGCACGAATATCTGAAGCAGTTCTAGTATTGTAGTGGTGAACATCACTATTACATTGAAAGGTATTGCTAAATGATTTTGGTAATAAATTATTATAAAATGAGTACATAAACACACACAACTGGAATTCATACAATAAATTAATGGGTAAAATTTTTAACATTAAAAATAGCGGTCGTGAGTGGCTTAGAAATGGCTTATGACAAATAATACGAACTGCCCTTTTCTGCAAGAGTAAAATACGATCAAGTAAATATTTATTGCAGGATCCCCATATAATATTACAATAAGACAAGTAGGGTAATATCATAGAATTATATAATAACAATAGAACATTCTGTGGTAAAGTATCTTTCAATTTACTCATGACTCCTATCATCTTAGAAGTTTTACGTAAAATATCGTACACATGATTTTTCCACTTTAAATCTCTATCAATAGTAACACCTAAAAACTTAGTTGTGTCGACATGCTTTATTATATTTTCATTTATACATATTTCAATTTTATTCATATTATCCCCACCTGCATTAAATACCATAATGTGAGTTTTATCATAATTCAGTTGCAATTTGTTTGCTTTTATCCATTCATTAACTTTTTTCAATTCAACATTTAAAATCTGAGTCAAGGAATCAGCATTTTTATGTTTATACATTTTTTTTGTGTCATCTGCAAATAATAAAAAATTCAAATAAGGGGATACTGTATGTAAGTCATTAATATATATTAAAAATAAAAGCGGACCTAAAATCGATCCCTGTGGTACGCCACAACAGACTGATTGTTGGCAAGAATTATGCAGATTAAAAACAGTAAATTGTTTGCGATCACTCAAATAACTTTGAAATAAGGCTAGTGTAATACCACGTATACCATAATGATTCAGTTTCGAAAGAAGTATATCATGACTGATGGAATCGAACGCCTTTTGAAAGTCCAGAAAAATACCAACAATAATCTCATTATTTTCAATTGCTTTTGAGACATGAATTAAAAAATTTAAAAGGGCATGTGAAGTTGAGTGATTTGCTCTAAAGCCAAACTGTTTAGGAGATAAAATGTTATGTTTATCCAAGAAATTCAAAAGGCGAAAATAAATGCATTTTTCAAAAATTTTAGAAAATAATGGAAGTAAAGAAATTGGCCTGTAGTTTGAAAAAATATCTTTAGGACCCTTTTTATATATAGGAATAACTTTAGCCAATTTCAAGTCAGTAGGGACAATACCATGTTCAAGACACAAATTAAAAATCTTGCACAGGGGTTTACATATCAGATGAATAATTTTCTTGACTACAGAAATATCAACAGAGTCAAAACCAGGGGCTTTACCATTCTTAAATGACAAAGTATATTCAATTATTTCCTTTTCAGTAATAGGTGTAAAATAAGCAGTGTGAGGATTATTTTGGTACAAAAATGAAGAAAAATGAGTGTTTGCATGAACATTACTATTTGCTATATTTTGTCCAATATCTTTAAAGTAATTATTAAAACCTTCAGCAATTTGTTGGGGGTCAGAAATAAGTGAACCATCACTATTAAAAACAGAGGAATCCATGTTTTTTTTTCTTTTCTGCAAAAGCTGATTATTAATTTTCCATGTTTTATTTATATTTCCCTTAAAAGTTTGAAATTTTAATAAATAGTATTGTTTTTTTACTGCCCGAATTTCTTTTGTATACCCATTCCGAAATTTAGTATATCGTTCTTTTCTTTTATCGGTTTTATTTTTAACGTATTTCTTATATAAACAATTTTTCTTAGAACACATTTTTTTCAACTTTTTTGTAAACCAAGGTTGATGTCGTTTTTTGATTTTGACTCTTTTGATAGGGAAAGAACGATTATATGCATCAGAAAAGATCTTCATAAATTTTGTGTACTTAAAATTAGGATCACCATTTAAAGTATCCAAAGCGCGATCAAAATCAATACCATGCAAAACATCTGAAAAATGCTTTATATTTGTATCATTAATCTCATGTTTATAAATTACAGGATCTTCTTTAGAAATACCTTTAAAATCAAATAATGCAAAAACTGGTAAATGATCAGAGATCTCACATGTTATTATGCCGGAAAGAATATTGCAAGAACTATTTGTAAAAACATTATCAATCAAAGTGGCTGAGGTATCTGTGATTCTAGTTGGTTTTGTTATCAGTGGATAAAAAGAAAATGAATAAAATAGTTCAAAAAATTCATTACAAGAGTATTGCACATCAAGTTTCATCAAGTCAATATTAAAATCCCCAAGAAGTATACATTCCTTTTTTTCCTTATGAAGATTACATAAAATTTGCCTCATGGCATCAATAAAATTTGCCTTTGATTGATCTGGTGGTCTATAAAGAGCTCCTACAACAATATTTTTCCCTGGTTTTAAAATTTCAATAAAAATATTTTCACAGGAATTATTAAATGCGGAAATATCATTACGCATAATATATTTTAAGTGATTTTTAATTGCAATTGAAACACCTCCACCTTTTCTATCTTTTCGAGCATTATTCTCCATATTATATCCTGTAAAACAAATATCATTTATAACATTACCATCAAGCCATGTTTCACTTAGAGCTAAAACATCAATAGAATAATTTAAGGATAACAATAAACTTTGTACATCGTCATAATGTTTAGGTAAACTACGGCAATTTATATGTAAGACAGAGAGTGAATTACTGAAAGTTGTATTGGAGGATAAACTTGAAAAATCATCGGGTGTAACATACATAGCATCATTTTCAATTTCATTCTGCAATATATTATCTCTATCTACTTCTATATTATCACTATCAAAAATAAAACTCATAACTAATTAAAAATTATCAAAAACAAATGATAGATAATAATCTAAGGCAAGTAGTTCATACACGGCAGTGGCAAGGGACATATAAAGGCCCCATAAATATATGGATATAAAATATAAAAATACATTATGCAAAGAAAGCAGCGTATACATATGGAAAGAGCTTGTATAAATAAGATTGCAACAGAGAGTATAAGAAAAAGACATCATTGAAAAAGATACAATATTACAATGTAAAGCAATTAAAACAACAATAAAATCGAAAAAAAAAAAAAAAAAACTATTAGGATGCATACAAATTAATTTAAAAATAGTAAGAGAAAAGATTATGTAGTTAAAAAGTGATCTTAAATTAATTTTTAAAAAAGAGAAAAATATAAATTTACAGTTCAAACTATCAATAAAAGAAGAATGAATGCATTGCTTGCCAGAAACAGCTATACTAGAAAGTATGATCAGATGATACTAAAAAAAAGGCAAGGCAAGAAAGACGAAGCAAACATGTGTGACATGAATGTGCGACATGAATTGTTTGTACGGCGATTCCGCCGGTCAGTACGGTATTAGTTTATAATCTTACTGTCCAGGTTTGGTTACTAAAGTTCAGCCTTACCAAAACTGTACTACCCCTTTAATTTCTGTGAACAATATAACATTTGAGTGTAAATCGCAATAGCTTATAATAATCAACACAATTACTAAACACTTCTCTAATTATTGTATACGTTTCTTTATACCTCGTGAGTTCATTAATGTTATTTCGATGTTTGTAAATATTGTTGCAAATGACACTGCAATTCAAATTGTAGCTGTGAATGTGACATTTTGTTGAATAAAAATACCATTATTATTATTATTATTAAAGTCAAAAGTATTAAATGTATGATTATATTATATTCATGTATCCCGCTGTAGTAACCAATTACTTATGTTTGTCCAAATCAATTATTCAATACAATTCATAGGGGTGAATGAATGCATTATTACTATCAAAGTATAATTGCCCGTTACGTACTTCATAAAAAACAGTATTATACACAATTGCCTCGCACAAAGGAAGCATCATAGTAATGATCAGAATTATGTGCGTGAACAATTAGAACACAACATTATATTAAAGGGCAATTCCACGTAACGGAAGGACATTCAGACGCAATTTTTGAAATTTAATCAAGTAATTCCAGGATCCTGCTTATGATTCATCATTGTAAATAACATTTCTGAGACTCTTGGTGGGACACCTTTGATTTCCTATTTTGTATTTATTTGTTTTACATTACGTTTATAGAATATGGACACTAATGAGGCCGGTAACGGAAGGACGGCAAAATGGACATGGATTTTGAAGTTCTTTAGTTATGATCCAATCTCTGTGAAGTTTAAAATGCTATCATGTTATATTGGCTCATAGTCCATTCCCTAATGTTCAAAGAGTATTACAACATTTATTTGAAAAAAATATGTCTATTAGTATATTAATTACAAGAAGTTAATTGCTTCACTGTTCGGTAACGGAAGGACAGTAACGGAAGGACAGAGTTTTTGATTCATTAAAAATATACTTTAGGGCTCTCAAAAAAATGCAATTTTAATGTGAACACATATTGTGATATTCAATCATAGAAAGGAATGCAAAAAATGAAGAAAATCTAGAAATAGGCACTGTGTAGTCCCATGTGTATATGGGTTAATGTATGGTGTCTGTTTCTCCTATCAGGAGACGCCCAATATTTGTTTTAATCATGTAAACTGAAAGATATCATTATGTGATCATGATTGATGAAAAAATAATCCAGAAAAAATAAACAAGATCAGAAATAACCCTCATTTGATTTTTCCACTGTTGACAAAATCAGTGCATTTTGCAACATTTCACTTTTGACTTTGCCCTACATTTGGATGCAATGCACATTCCATGATAAAATATCCATAGCAAATATTATATCAATGTAAAGAGGAGGATTCACACTTTCTAATGATACCAAGTTTATGAATGGTTATAGCGTAATAAAAAAGTTATTAATGTGCAAACCTCGATTGCGGAACTTTTTGTGCGAGGTATAGTAACTGTGTTGACTAGTGCAACAAGTGATGAGTGATTAATAAAATGTGTATTGGTGTGATCTGATATGTCCACAAAGTAATGTGTGAAAATTTCACATTGATTGGATGTTTTTTGGCCGAGAAATTAGCAAAAATGCAAAGTGATATTCACTTACTCATTGCACTTACTTTATACACGGCTTAAATTATCCCGTAGACAGTTTAACATCTGAACACTTAAATCGTAAATATCTTTTGAACGAAATGGAAATTTGAAAAAAACGAAACTTGTCCCGTCCTGTTATTGTTAATATGAATATGACAAGGTATAAGAGAACCACTATAGAGTTCCAAGTAAGTTTTGAGGATTTGGACAATGTTATTAAGTCCATTTAATGAAACCTTATAACGTTACATTTCATGTAGGTAAAATACAAGTTGTCGCAGGCGACTTTAAATTTTATTCAAATGAATCTTTTTCAGTTGTTATCTCAGTTGTTTTCTAACGGGTTTTGATCAAACAAATTTTGTTTTGTTTTGAAAATTATGTGCTTTTACAATTTCTATACACGTAGTTTTCCTTAAATAGCTCGCAAAACATATTATGAAGCACCCTCAAAAACCGAACTGTCCCTTTTAAGTTAACAGGTTTTTAAGAAGTAACCTGATCTTTGAAATCTTGATTCCTAAGACATCAGCAATATTTGATATATATTCAATCACATTCTGGACCCCTTTTCTGTTTCCCCAGGACGGTCTTTATCGACAGGACTGCATGAGTGTCAGCATTAACCTGATTTGAAAATTCCTGGAAAAGAAAATACCCCACAACTTACGACAAGTTTTCCGGGTTCGCCTTGCACTGGCAGATGACGTCGAAGAGGTCGGCAGTTTTCTGATAAACCTCCTCGTTCCCTTCGTACTCTGGCGGGACGGCGAGCAGGAGGTTCTTCATAGCAGAAGTCGCACTGACCCGGCAGTAGAAGTAGGGTTCGAACCACACCTGGGTGCCCTCGATGGCACTGAGGCACTTGGTGAGGGCGGTGGAGACGGTGCGGGGCACACACCACAGGATGGTTCGGCTTGTGCTTCTAATTCCAGCATCACCAGGAACGCCCCCGTCATCATCAGGTCCATCATCAGTAAGAACATCAGCAGCCTCATGCCTACTATCTCTTTCACAACCAGTACCATTGGAATGACTACCGGGAGTATCACCAATTGTGTCTGCAGATGCAGCCGCGGATTTGGGAGTGATGGTATCGCGTGAGGCCGCCGCGGACGCTCTTACACCATGCCCAATGGCACTGCTAGATTTGCCGCCGCCACAAACGGGGTCCAGTGTTTCCAGAGTCGCTCGCGGGCTGTCGATATTAGCCATGGTTTAATTTGCAGATAAATGCACCTTCAAGCGAGGGATGCGTTCTGATCGTTTTCTGAGGTTGGTCGGTTGGTTATTTGGCAAGGCAATTACAGACGCATTCAATCAGGTTCAATTATTGACGTCTAGCTGGGACTACAGTTTATCGTCACAAATCTGAGAGGGTCTGAGAGACGCGAACTGATACGAGCGTGGTCCAACTATTGCAAAATTTAAGCATACGTACTAGACTAGGTCACAGTGATATATATAAACTGTGTTCCAAAAGAAACTTATCACTTCTTCAGAGCGACACACATTAAAATCCAAAGCATAAAAAGTAATCATAATTGGGCATAGATTAGCTATAATACTCCTGAGCAAGCTCATCTAAAAAAGATTATGTTTGCTTTAGTCAACAAAGAATAAAATAAGGTGAAATCGCAAGAGGTAATTTTTCAAAAACACAGTAACTGCTCGCTTTCCGGGCACAGAGCTCGGTACGGACAATAGCCTAGTGAATAGCCTTTGAAGTTGAATGAATCGCTATTGAAAGTTCTGAATAGAGTGGTGAAGTGTGACGTCATCAAAAGTCTATTTTCAGAATTTTCAAACTTAAACTTCATATTCCGAAAGAGCATACAAAATAATGTCCAAATACCGAAAATCAATTGAATATATTATTTAGTATTAGCTGAGATATACCCATCCGAATGAATTTTACTTCAATGGGCAATCAGTGTTATAGTGCTCTGGTTCATAAAGTTATGAACCAGAGCACTTTAACACTGATTGCCTATTGACAAAAAATTCATTCGGATGGGCATATCTCAGCCAATACTTAATATATTCAATTGATTTTCGAGATTTGGATATAATTTGTTGAGTTCTTTCGGAAAATGATGTTCAAATTTGAACATTTAAAAAATAGATTTGTATGACGTCATGGCTTCTGTACTCTATAGACCGCCTTTCGTGGAGGCTCGCATCGAGTAGACGGTCCTATACTTTGTGTATTAGACCTGGGGTGGTATTCTGTAAGGATCTTAGGAGGTGAAGTTGATCTTAAGAGCAACTTTGGTATTCTGTAAGTTGCTCTTAGAGTTGCTCTTAAGACCAACTCTGAAAAGTTGCTCTTAACTTAAGAGCAACTTTTCGAATATGTAAATGTATGCAAATATATGCAAATAAGCATCCTAAGATAAGAGGTATTCTGTAGATGAAAATAAGAGCAACTTTTTGATCTTATCTTAAGACTGCCTACAACCAGTCTTAGTTTGAATTAAACACAACAAAAATAGGAAGTCCCCCCTCATCAAAACAGCGTAACTTTTTAACGAAACGGTTTTGAGCAAAATAACTTGGCAGAATTGTTTCTACACTTATTGACTAACTTCTGTTTTAACATTAAATTGGTCCGTCAAGTCATGCATGAGTGAGTAACATTTTGACTCTTGTGACTTGAAAACTGACAATTTTGCCTTTAATGTGTGCTCACTCATGCATGACGGATCAATCTCATTTTCACAGAGAAGTTAGCCAATAAGTGTTGAAACAATTCTGCCAAGTTATTTTGCTCAAAACTTTTTTTACGCTATTTTGATTAGGGGGGGGGGGGGGGGGGGCTTACTTTTTTTTTTTTTTAGAACGCGTGATCAAAATGGCCGACGAATTATTGTTATATCAATTTTGGCGGCGGCAGGAGCAGCTAAATCGCAAAGGTCAATTTTAAAAAGTAGAAGAAAATTCTCCCTCTATGATGCTCCTATCTACAACTTTCGTTGCATTTTCGCAACGCACTTTGATGACATGTTTGACTGAAGTTGACGTAATGCAATTTTGGACGAATTATTCTGTTACTAGGTGTGGTACAGTGGGTATATGGTAGGTGTACTACACATCGGCACTGTTTTTAATATCGGCACCCCGCGTAATATTTGTTTTTGCGCGTGTTGTAAAAAATCGCGCATGAGATGATGCGCGCTACCCTTAGAAACTGAACTGGTCGAAATTTTGAGGAAAAATAATGCGTAGATCGTCCGCTACGAGTAAATACGATAAATAATACCAACATCGCACAAGAAATGTTGAGTTGCGTGCATTGTCAATGAGGGTTGAGGGGGTGACGGTATTAAAAACACTTCGAATTCGTGAAGTCAAAAAACAACGCGCGCGTTCGAAGGCGATATCTCGAAATATATTTAATATATCGCAAATCTGATCATCGCATCGGAATCTGCACTATTTTTTCAATATGTGAGTACAAGTTTCAAGAAATTTTAATGATTTTTAAGTCTTAAACTGTCGGAAATGTTTTAGGGTGCCGATGCGGGGGTCACTCAATCATACACCATATAATTATGATATGAATAAACAAACAAACCCGTTTATAAACGGGTTGGTTTGTGTATTCATAATTAATTCTATAGGGTACACAGTTGCTAAGGCATAAGCATATTTTGCGCGCAAATTACTTATTGCGCGTTGTCGGTGCGCGCACGATGCGCGCAACACACTTTCATGTACCATCTATATTGCTCAGTAACATAATGATTGACTGAAATTGACTTCATAAATGCACGTTTTTATTATTGCTCCTTGAGAGTTTGAGCAATAAATTGTATACGTGTCCGTATTTAAAACATGTAAAAATAAATATGAACAAATATTTTCTTCAAACTCTTATAGATAAGCAGATATTATTACATCTCAATTACATCTTAATTCCATCTCAAGGAAATAAAGGACGCTTAAACTTATATTTATTTTCTATGAGAGTTTGTTCAATTACACATTTCTTTATTAACTGAAGATTGTTTAAATGAGTAATATGATTGCTGTTATAATGTCATATTGTTAAAAGATATGTTGTAGTACTGTAATATACTTTGCAACAATGTGAAAAAAAGAATATCCATGAACGATATGAACCAAATCAATCAATCAATCAATCAATCAATCAATCAATCAATCAATCAATCAATCAATCAATCAATCAATCAATCAATCAATCAATCAATCAATCAATCAATCGTGATGTGGCCACGTGGTATCTACTTGACAATTCTGCAAAATGATTAGTTGTTCATCAATGAAAACAAAGACGATGATTGGTCGAATGGTTATTAATGGGCGTGGCTCATGAATATTTATGAGCTAATTAATTATTCATTATTCATGCTAAGATCGTCCTAAGAGCAACTTACAGAATACCACTTAGGCACATCTTAGGGAGCTCTTAGAGTTGATCTTAAGAGCAACTCCTAAGAGCAACTCTAGGATGAACTTACAGAATACCACCCCTGGAGACGTTCTTTAGTACTGTCACAAATGTCGGGGGTGATGGACAAATGTAATGGGGGGATGAAGATGATGATGATGTTGAAGATGTCTTTAAATTAATGTGTTCATTCCATCCATCAATCAAACATGGTAGCGTGCAACAAGTATCTTAAGTAATCCAATCAACGCGAGGAAATAAAGTACATGAAGATTCCAGTATAAAATATAAGTGTTTTCGTTTATTAACAAGTATAATCCATTCGTGTAGAAATAATGTAAACTGTAGCAGTCTGCGGAGAACGCAGTTACTGAGACTTATGACTCGAACTCGGAATATAACTAACTCGGAACAATCTCGGAATACCACTTTTTCATTTCTGATCGCGCAGCGCCTTTTATACGAGTAGTCGTCGAGCAAGTCGACCTCCGATCGCAGGACTCGAAAGCCCGACCCTGAGCGAAGGACATAGCTGTGTCCTCGAAACGAGGACAAGCTCAGCCTTTCGCGCATGGGCAGTCGAAAGGACGGCACGCGATTCTCTGACCTCGATCATGTTGCTAGGGAACGCGCTCTCGTCCGGAGAGGAGAGTGCGACCTCGCTGTTACGCAACGCGGGGATTTACATTTCCAGATCTCCGGAAGACGGAGAGCAATTCTCACGCTGAGCCAAAATATAATAACTAACATAGCGCAAGGACAAGCGAGCAAGGCCGCAAGAAAGTGGGAACAAACTTTCCTAACAAGGCCGCGCAGCGAGGCCGAAAAACAAGGTAATTAAACAGCCAAGGACTCGAGTTTAGTCATGTCAGCATTTTACATGAACATAGAAATAACTGATCTGTACAACACTCATATAGCATTTACAATAAACATAATGATGACTGAATGCATATTGGCATGATCGAATCAACTACGATAGAAACTGTACTATATACATGTATAAGGATTCGTGTATACAGGAGTACCTACTCAACAATTACTACTCAACAATTATTGTAAGCACAGAATGAATACACAATACACATGCAGGATATAACATTTATAATCAGACTCAGAGGGCTTCAATACATTACGAATACCCATATCCCAATATCTTGTAGTCGACTGTTTTATCAATCATTTTGCTCGGGATCAATTTAGCCCTTGAATTACGCAATAGGGACGCTGTGATAAACTACTGAAACTACAACCTTGACGCGACTATGCTCATGAATATTCATTAATTGTGAGAGCTAGGAAGGACAGCGTAAATAAGACCAAGTCAGAAATAGAGAGAGAGAGAGAGAGAGCCAGTAGCCGAGGTCGAAGTAAACAAAACGAAAGACTAAAAGAGAGAGTGGTAGGAAGAGCGGGATGTAACCCTGAGCAAAGTGTAACATCAAGAAAGGGGAGGGGTAGCGATTACTCCGGGCAAATCAGAGCACAGGACGGTGGGGAACAGTGACCCTGAGTTGGTCAGTGCATGGCCTTACTATATGAATGTGTAACTACACATACAGATTATCCTGTAGTGTACACAATCACAAAATATCCCAGTTGCAAATCGCAACAGTACAATGTTTTATTATTGATTCATATTATAGAAGGGTTTAGAAGAAATTTCAGCTTTGTTGCCACCTCGGCAACTTTGGGCAACTCTTTGTATAAGCATTATAAAGATAATTAGCTAATTTGCATATTTCTGAAATAAGGTCAGGGGTTATTTTCTATCTAGGAATAGTACAATAGTGATCAAAACTATTTTCCGAGGGTAATTTGGGGCAAGGAATCCATTCCCGGTGCTCATTTCCATGTGCCGAATGGGCAACACCTTGAAATCCAAGATGGCTGCCCCTAATTTGCATATTTATGAATATTATTGATTTTCAGTGACTACAGCCTCTAATAAGCGATACTTTCAGATTATTTTATAATCATGTTTTAGATATGTAGTAAAGATATTTCAGATGTGTTGCCGCCATGGCAACATCTAGATATGCATACTATTTGCATAATTAGGTTATTTACCTAATTTGCATATTCCCCCAAATTGCGTATATTGGAGACCCGGGAAGTAAAAATTACAAGTGATACCATTTTCCAAGGTTTTATGGGGCAACAAATCCATTTCTGATACTTATTTTCATATATCACCATGGCAACCTTCTCAAATCCAAGATGGCTGCTCATCAAATTTCACATGTTATGATAGACGACTTCATTCTTTTGGTTATATTAGATCAATATTATAATTGTTGGACTTTCAATTATTGGAATTAGCAAGTAGAACACTTGAATCACAATGTAGATGGGTGCTAACAGTAAAAATATTACAGTTTTATAAAATAAATGCTGTTAAAGTGGAAAATAGCATTATCTCCATGAAAATGCAAAAGGAGGCCATCTTGGATTAATGTTGTTTGCAAAGGTGATACATCGATGTAAGTATCATAAATGGATTTGTTGCCCCCTAAAAACTTGGAAAAGTGGTATTTCTTGTATTTTTAACCTTCTGGGTTCACAATATACACGATTTTACCGGATTTCTGGGAATATGCAAATTAGGTAAATAATTTAATAATGCTAATTATAGAATGGGTTGATAAATCCCTGCAATCTGATTGGTTGAGAGCAAAATTTGTGCAGACAATTAATTGTACTGGATGCATGAAAAGTCATGCGTCCGGTAAAAAAATCATGCGTCCGGTAAAAATTTCATGCGTCCGGTAAAAATTTCATGTGTCCGGTAAAAAATTTCATGCGTCCGGTAAAAAATTCATGCGTCCGGTAAAAAATTTCATGCGTCCGATAACAAATTTCATGCGTCCGGTAAAATTATTTCATGCATCCGGTAATTTTTCTAATTTTTAATTTTTTTACTTTTTGGGGGGCGTAACAATGCCCATTCTATAAAACAGATGATGCGCAAGTTTATTTTGTGGGTCGGTGGAATTGTTTGCACGCGGTAACTATGGAAACTAGTCTAAACCCACTCGGCTTCGCCTCGTGGGTTTAACAGTTCCATAGTTACCTTGTGCAAACAATTCCTACCGACCCACTCATACCTGCGCATCATTTGTATATTATATGCATTGCCAGAGGTTGCCAAGGTGACAACCAAGCTGAAGTATCTTTAATACACATTGAGAACATGACTGAAGAAAAATAAAGACAAATAATTGCTTATTTGAGGCTACAGCCACTGAAAATCAATAATATTCATAAATATGCAAATTAGGGGCCGCCATCTTGGATTTCAGGGCGTTGCCTACATGGCACTTGCAAACGAGCACCGGAAATGGATTCCTTGCCCCAAAATACCCTAGAATATTTGTTTTAATTACTATTGTACTATTCCTAGATAGAGACCCTTGACCCTATCTCAGAACTATGCAAATTAGCTAATTATCTTTATAATGCTTATAAAAAGAGTTGCCCAAAGTTGCCGAGGTGGCAACAAAGGTGAAATTTCTTCTAAACCCTTATAGAATATTAATCAATAATAAAACATTGTACTAAAGAAAATGTCTAGGTCTTAGTAAAATCTACAGGACTGAGCAGTTTCTGTGATTTTTGAAAAGTGACCTGTAGTGATTCTATGGCATTTTTCTCTTTTTTTGGCAAAAGCAAACTTTTAATTTTTCAGATATGCTTCATAAGGAGAATGATAGCTTATATGTGTCTAAATATGAGTCAATTTGATGCTATGGATTTTAGTGAGCGTCGCTCTGAAAAAGTGATAAGTTTCTTGTGGAGCCCAGTTTAGATCCATTTTTTCGATTGGGACCATTTGTTCAAATGAATGGCATTGCACATGACGAGTCGAAGTCTTAGTTCGAACAATACCTTTTGAGATCATGCAATTGTGCGAGAAGAACGATTTTGTTTTGCCACCAGGTAAATGAATTTATGTGTAATTCAATAAATCATAAAATTATTCATCATGACTGTCACCGGCCTTGCAGTTTGAACAATACTCATTAGATCATGCTATCCTGCGACTATAAAGAACAACGTCATATCAGGGTCATAACATGCATGTGAACTCTGCCCTGGTTCATGCACCGTACGTACCCCTTGGCGTAGCGAAGATGGGAGGGGGGGGGGGGGGGGTCAAGTGCTTGAGCCCCCTCTCAGACTTTTCTGTTTTGTAGCAGATTAGGGGCTTTGAATAGCTACCATTAATCAAAGTCCGGGTGCCCTATAAGGCATGTTAGGCCGGCCCAAAACTCTCGCGCTTCGCAGGTTTGAGCAACCGCCCCCTTGAAGAAAAAACTGGCTACGCCACTGTTAGTACGTACCTTGCCCTGGTTTCATCATCGGTTAACTTTGAATAGCTAAATCGTAAATAGAGATTATATTTATAATTCGAATCTATTATTTTCAATTGTAAAGGGATTGTGGTAATATTATTATTATTATTATTTATTCGACCAAAAAGCATAATACAATGTAAAATGCAACACAATTATTAACATAATATGCACATAATACAAAAAGACAGGTTACAAAAAGAAAATAGACAAAAGAAAATAGTGAGCAGCAGTATGTGGGCCAGGGTTCATAAAAGTAAAGTACATCACTGTTGCCCTAGGGCATGGGCGTAAATTTGTTCGGAAAGCACAATGCATTGGGGGGGGGGGGGGGGGGGGGGGCGAGCAATTGTTCACAAACAATGCTCGCCCGTCCAATGCATTGTGTTTTCCGAACAGATTTACGCCAGTGACCTATAGGGCATGTGAACCCTCACACACTGGCTCCAGAAGATGCAGCATTACGGAACATAAATAACAATAATTTTATACGAAGATGGTTTAACGTCCAAATATAACTAAATTATCTTAACCACATTGAAATAGAGAACAAATTGATGAAATGATTCTATCAATTAATGTGGCTCATATTTACATGGATATAAGGAAAATATATTATGTATGAGTTATACAAAGAAAATATGCATTGCTATATATGTTTCGCGGTAATAAAGGCATTGGACATTAGTATTACCGCTCCTTTCGACTATTTATGATAAGACCCAGACCGTGTAAAATAGTAAGGAACAATACTAAAGCGAAGTTGCATATTAAATAATTGCAACTTAATGACCTTGGTAGTCAAATGAACCTATTCAATAGAAAGGGAAAGGTGGAAGAATGGCAGCATCTTTGACACTAGATGGCAGACTGTTCCAGACTCTAGGCAAACGACGTGATGGCGAACAAAAAAAAGAGATTGTGTCCTGGAAGTTAGATGCTGAAACGTCAAACTGTCAGGGTGTCGAGGATTCACAGTAATGCTTCCAGAGAGCATTGAACAATCACATACACCAGTAGACATTTGAAAGAAAAGGAACAAAGGAGATTGATAGTAGGCTTAATTGTTAAGGGCCAACAATATGGGCATTGACTTCATTTTGGACTACGATTGTTTTACTTGGCACACATATTCCTTGGATCAAAAGAAAAAAAATCATCCAAAGAGACACTCTGTATCTATGCAAATAAGGCCTAATTTCCATAATTTATGCAAATGTATTCATGAAAATGTGATATTCTATGAAAATGGTGATTTTTTTATTCCTTGGATCAAAAGGAGAAAATTCATCCACAGAGACACACTGTATATATGCAAATTAGGCCTAATTTACATAATTTATGCAAATCCATTTATGTAATGGGATATTCTATGAAAATGTTGTATTTATTGAAATATTTGAAGGAGAAACATTTTAATATAGATGACCTAGGTATATCAAGGTCAGTGGATCAATTTAGCAGATTATTTTAACGTTTGGTGACCGTCTAACCCCTCAAATTCAAGATGGCCACCGGCAGCAATGTTTAAATTCGCACATTTTGTGTTATTGTTGAACTCGATATCTGTATGATATCTCTAGTAAAATCATTACTGGGATGTGAAAATCAACTTTTGACTCATCCTTAGAACAAACTAAGAAAATATGTCAAAAGAGACACACAATTCCTATATAAATTAGCCTCATTTGCATAATTTATGTATAATGGCACAGGAATATAATTTATTATGATAATTATTATCGTCTTCATTGAAATACTTGAATTTTAACATTCCTGCGGCGGCACATTGGATTCATGAGGCAAGATGACTGCCAATGCTGACAATAACCTGCTAAAGTTATTTGTTTACTTTGACTTACCCTAGTTCATCAACTGCATAAGTTAAAACATCAATTATTTTACATAAAGACTACAATTTCATAATATATCAGATTTGTGAACCAATGTATGCATATTACATAATGCAAATTTGTCTAATTAACATCTATAAAGTGTGCTTCTTTTGATTATTCTTCTTAGTTTGTTCCAAGGATGGATCCAAAAGTGATTCAGACATCCAACCAATTGTTAAAATAGACACATCACACATGATTGTACCATGATTAGTTCAAAAATAAGACAACATAATTATACATAATTTAAAGGTAAAGTGAAATCCCGGCTTTGATTCAGGTTTATAGCTTTGAATATGTGCCTATATTGATGTACCACACTCTTTTTTTCCCAAAGAAATCCTTAAGTTGGGCAAAAAAGGTAAATTTCATGCAAATTTTTTTTTTTTTTTTTCGCATCGGCGTTCCATACTCGGAGCGCGGGTGTGTGTAATATATGCCCATCGGGTCATGACGGCACATGAGGACCACAACACGGAGTTCAAAGTTCGAACGTGCATGGTTTACATGCAGAGTCTTTGACTTGCCAGTAAAAACTCGTGTTTGCTTGGAAATTGAGGCTTAACTGAAAATGCCTAAGAAATGCATTGTAGCAGGATGCAGCAACACAGCAACAAAAATTAATTTTCTCCTTTTAATCCAAGGAATATGTATGCCAAGTATGCTTTGAGTCGATCAGCATAGGCCATCTCACCCCTCACCTGTTTAAGTGCTATGCGCGTAGAGCCTGTCCGTTGAATTATTTGAAAGCATGACTAGTCGAGCGATGAAATAATTTCATAATTTGAGGGACCTTTGATATATCACTGCATTGAAATATTTTCGATTTATTCCTGACCTGTCTGGGGTTACAATAAAAGAACTCTTTTCATCGGTAACTTTGTTTGTCGTGAACGCCCCGTTTGGATTTTTGTTGGTGTGGTATACACTGTTAAAACGGTGTGTAAACAAAACGCTGTGTAAAAATGGTTGTTGAGTCTTTTTATACAACTTTAGGTGTAGCATGAATAGTTTGTAGAAAGAAGGGTTGTGTAAATTGCGGCCATTGTTCAAGCGCTGTTGAAAAGTGTTAAATCATGTGATAGTTTCGACCGCGAAATCACCGCGACAAAACCCTTTTGTCCCCCAGCAAACCAAGCGAACCGAGTTAGCGCAGTCAGTAGCGTGTTAGACTTATAACCCAAAGACCCCCGGTTCGATTCCGACCTTGCCGCTTTTTAGTAGAATCCTTTTTGTATTTGCTAACAACAGGGTTGTTGAAATTTATTCTAAACAACAGTTATTGAAAAAATTTAAACAACAGTTGTGTAAACTTGAAACAACTGGGGTTGTTGAATGTTTTCAACAACAGTTGGATGGTTCATATGTTCAACAGCGGTTATTGAACATTTTCAACAAGTTGTTGAATTTGCTTACACAGCGTTTTAACAGTGTAAACAACTATGGCCAATATTCTGCTAAATTTATAAACTTACGTAAATCATTCAAACTTACTTCCATAACGTGTATATACCATAGCTTGAGAGAATGTGCATAATTTTATTATGAACTCCCAAATACATTGGAAATCAATGGTTTCTAAGAATTTATAGATAATTTGCACAGTATGCGAATCATGGTTTCAAGTGATCTTGGTTGAAATTGTATACAAAGTGAATGGATCACTGTAAGCCAGTTATTTTCATGTAGATCAATATCATTTTTTTTCTCAAAAGACTAAACATTGTGATGTAGTGGATGTAACGTCAGTTACCAAAATCATGGATTATACAAATCTTATTTTAAGTTTAATTTTCCTTGTTTCTCTGTAAGTTTTATCTCCTAGTAGGCCTATATACGTGTAAATGGGGTTGAAAGCCCTTATTTATCTACTTTTGTTAATGAGTGGTGTAAAGAAGGCAAAATCCTCTCTTTATTTCTGTGATAAGGAAAAGGGGTTGCCCCTTAGATTCCCATGCACACCCCATATCCATTCTAAATCATTGTTAAATCACCTTTTAAAAATCTTTTGCTAAGATAATATCAGTATTAAACATGTGACTGGTATAGTATAATTTATGGGGAATCGAAACAGTAGTTCTACAACCTAAACCTAAAGTACATGATTGTGTAACGTCAGTTAACCCCCATAGGTAATGTACATGTGTACCGTCAAGTAGCCCCATAGGTAATGTACATGTGTAACGTCAAGTAGCCCCATAGGTAATGTACATGTGTACCGTCAAGTAGCCCCATAGGTAATGTACATGTGTACCGTCAAGTAGCCCCATAGGTAATGTACATGTGTAACGTCAAGTAGCCCCATAGGTAATGTACATGTGTACCGTCAAGTAGCCCCATAGGTAATGTACATGTGTACCGTCAAGTAGCCCCATAGGTAATGTACATGTGTACCGTCATGTAGCCCCATAGGTAATGTACATGTGTACCGTCAAGTAGCCCCATACTGTACATGTGTACCGTCAAGTACCCAGGTAGCAAGCCAACGTTGGTCCAACGTTGGACCAACGTTGTCCAATTTTTTCGGCAACGTTGGTCCAACGTTGTCCGGCAACGTTGGACCAACGTTGCTTGCGTACGCCCAAACAACGCTGCTCCAACGTTGGCGAAAACAAAATACCAACGTTGGATCAACGTTGGTCCATTGTTGGAAAGTTGTCATTTGTCAACGTTGGACCAACGCTTTTCCAACGTTGATCCAAGGTTGGTATTTTGTATTCGCCAACGTTTGGAGCAGCGTTGGTTGGGCGTACGCAAACGTTGATCCAACGTCAAAGCAACATGTGTCCAACAAGCATCCACCATATTTCCAACAAGCATCCAACATGTCTCCAACACTCATCCAACAAGCATCCAACATGTCTCCAACAAGCATCCAACATGTCTCCAACAAGCATCCAACGTTGGTCCAGCGTAATTCACCAACATTTCTCCAACGTTGATCCAACGTTGGTCCAACGTTGGACCAACGTCTCGCCGTACTAAAAAAATTAAATTAATATTCATATGACACGCCTACTGGTGATATCTAGAACATCCTATCCTAGCTTTCCCTTTACCTAAGACTAACCCTAACCCTATTCCTAGTCCTATTCCTATCCATATAGTCCTATTCCTATTCCTACACTCACTACATCTACATCATCCACTCAGCTTTATATAACCTAGCTTCTGTGTTAATATTTGTTTGATGGTTGGTATTTCGATAAAGTTGAATGTTTGGATAAAGTTTTAAGAATTTACACAAATACATCATGGAAATATAGCCCCATAGGTAATGTACATGTGTACCGTCAAGTAGCCCCATAGGTAATGTACATGTGTACCGTCAAGTAGCCCCATAGGTAATGTACATGTGTACCGTCAAGTAGCCCCATAGGTAATGTACATGTGTACCGTCAAGTAGCCCCATAGGTAATGTACATGTGTACCGTCAAGTAGCCCCATAGGTAATGTACATGTGTACCGTCAAGTAGCCCCATAGGTAATGTACATGTGTACCGTCAAGTAGCCCCATAGGTAATGTACATGTGTACCGTCAAGTAGCCCCATAGGCAGTGGCGTAGACAGGTTCTTACACCTGGGGGGGATGATTTGCCGTTCACCGGACCAAGACGAATTTGTTCGCGGCCGAGACCACCTGCCGAAATATTTCGAGACCAAGTGGCTCAGTGGGGGGGGGGGGGGGGGGGGGGGGGGGGGGGGGGGGGTGGGTGGATGTCAAGATGGTCGCGAACAGGTGGGCCGGAAGCAGTTTTGGATTGGGGGGGGGGGGGGCAAAACCTATGGGGGCTCACGATTTTATGTGTTTAGGGGCTCATGCCCAACCACACTCACAGTGCTGCCAACTTTGAGCCAGATGTGAGAGTGAGACATTGCAAGGAGCGAAGCGACCAAGCCCGAGGGAGCGAAGTGACTGAGCGAGGGGAGGGTGTGGGAGGGGGGGGGGGGGGGTGTCCCCCCTCCCACGGTAGGGAGCTTTTGCATTTTTAGACTTGAAATTGTGCAATCTGGTGCTTACCTAGATAGGAAATTCGGGATTAAAATTGACTGTATCTGGGAAAGCGTGTTATGATTTGATCGACGAGATATTTTAAATATATTTCACGAAGAAAACAAATAATTGACACACTAATAAATATGCACCCCAACACAGGGAGCGAAATTACTGAGCGGGGGAAGGGTGTGGGAGGGGTGTGTCCCCCCTCCCACGGTAGGGAGATTTTTGCATTTTTGGACTTGAAATTGCGCAATCTGGTGCTTACCTAGATAGGAAATTCGGGCTTAAAATTGACTGTATTAGGGAAGGCGTGTTATTATTTGATCGACCAGAACATGTAAATATATTTTCACGAAGAAAACAAATAATTGACACACTAATAAATATGCACCCCAACACAGGGAGCGAAATTACTGAGCGGGGGGAGGGTGTGGGAGGGGGGTGTCCCCCCTCCCACGATAGGGAGATTTTGCATTTTTGGACTTGAAATTGTGCAATTTGGTGCTTACCTAGATAGGAAATTCGTGCTTAACATTGACTGTATCTGGGAAAGCGTGTTATGATTTGATCGACCAGAAATTTTAAATATATTTTAAAGAAGAAAACAAATAATTGGCACACTAATGAATATGCACCCCAACACAAACACAAATATTGTATTTATATTTAGCGTCATACACAGTTCCAACATCACCGTATGCCACATTATGTATGATCTAACAACTTAGCCTATTGCCAAGAATGAGTCCCGAGGGGCGAAGCCACCGAGGGCTGGGGCAGAGCCAAATAGGGAGGGTTTGGGAGGGGGTATCCCCTTCCCACGGAGAAGATTTTGCATTTATATAATATACTTGAAATGGTGCAATTTGGTGCACGTCACACAAGCAGCCAGAGCAATGCCAGCCTTCACTGGAACTACGTGGCCCGGTATACAGAAAAACAAAACTCACCCAAGACCATACGCAAGTTACACAACAAACTGAGATATTCTGTTCGCGCGCGAAGCGCGCAGCGAAAATTGAAAATGGATGTATAAATTACTTTGTTAACGTTAGAATTAACAAGTCTTAGCTCATACAACTAATGTTTTCTTTCCCACTCGTATACAGATACATACAGAAAATATATATCATTCCCTAAAACCTGGGGGGGATGATTGTACACGTCATCCCCCCCACCTTGTGAGGTGGGGGGGATGCATCCCCCTCATCCCCCCCGTTGTCTACGCCCCTGGTAATGTACATGTGTACCGTCCAGGGGGGGGGGGGGGGGGGTAAACCAGGGGGGGTAAACTCAGCCGCCATGACGGTTAGGTATGCATGCGATTAGAAGCAGTTTAGCCACGTCACAAAACGTCATCAAAAGTATGACAGGCTATGTATTTCGAAATTGATCTGGAATTAAATAATGAAATACATCACATTGAGCGGTGAAATATTCACCACTTCTTTATCTAGCGTAATCAATTTGTGTTGCCCTTTTCTACCCCATTAATAAGACCACATTTAAGTTACATTTTGTGTTAAATACTGTTTATGATTGCTCAATATTTGCAGAAGAGTCGCTCTTCATACACGGATCATTGTCTCAGCCAGGGCAAAAATTGTTTACAAATTCATCGCGCGCAAATCACAACTGTACGCGCTAATGACATATTTGCCATAGAAAATGTACAGTGTGAGTGCGCTTGGTAAAGTGCGCGCCTTACGCACATTCCTATTGTTTTGTCACAATGCAGTTTTGTGACAAACTTCCTCCGTTCAATACTGCTCGTAAACAAGACCGTCAGCCCGCCATTGCTTTATGTACAAAGTGTATGGGGTACGGTACCTACGGGCAATACAGTTTACCTTCTAGTTCTACAACGGCAGTGTTGGAGTCATACTTCTATGGGGTAAACTCAGCCGCCATGATGGTTAGGTATGTATGCGATTAGAAGCAGTTTAGCTACGTCACAAAACGTCATCAAAAGTATGACAGGCTGTATATTTCGAAATTGATCTGGAATTTAATAATAAAATACATCCCATTGAGCAGTGAAATATTCACCACCTCTTTATCTAGCGTAATCAATTTGTGTTGCCCTTTTCTACCCCATTAATAAGAGCACTTTTTTAGTTACATTTTGTGTTAAATACTGTTTATGATTGCTCAATATTTGCAGAAGAGTCGCTCTTCATACACGGATCACTGTCTCAGCCAAGGGCAAAAATTGTTTACAAATTCATCGCGCGCAAAATAACAAATGTACGCGCTAATGACATCTTTGCCATAGAAAATGTACAGTGTGAGTGCGCTTGGTAAAGTGCGCGCCTTACGCACATTCTTATTGT